>APFE031152598.1:51401-68387 GCA_000404065.3 Pinus taeda
CTCATTATTTTATGGTACTAACATACAAAGAATAATTCAAAGTATAAATAAAGAAAAGAATTTGATAATACTGATTCACCCCCCCTCTCAATATTATTTCCAACAATGGGGAACATCACTGCTTCTATGCCTCTTGACATTTCCATTAAACCTGGAATTTTCGAGAAAATTCATATTGGGGTTTCATTTTCTCACAATGAGATCAGGGTTTACACTTAGTTTTTTAAAGAATTTCGAGACATCTTCACATGGTCATATAAGGAAATGCCTGGAATTTATCCAACAATAGTGGTGCATGAGATTCCGACTTATCCTGGTGCTAAGCCTATTCGACAATAGCTTCACCCTGTGCACCCTTGAAAGGTTGCTATTATCAAAGCAGAAGTGGAGAAGATTTTAAAAGAGGGTTTTATTTATCATATTCCATTGACAGATTGCGTGTCCAATATCATCCCTGTTGCCAAAAAGCAGGTCACGATCCATGTCTATGTCATTATCGTGATATCAGTTGCGCATGTCTTAATGACAATTATCCCACTCCATTTATCGATCACATCATTGATGAATGCGCTGGGAGTGAAATTTTCTCGTTCATGGATGGTTTTTTTGGCTATAACTAGATTAACATTTCACCTGCTGATCAACATAAAACAACCTTTATCTGTCCCTGGGTACTTTCGCTTACAAAAAGTCTTCCTTTCAGTTTGAAGAATGCTAGTGCTACCTTCCAACAAGCAATGTCTTATGCATTTCATGACATTCGACACATTGTTTAGCCTTGACTTGACGACTTACCAGCTCATTCTGTTAAGCATCGCAACCATCCAGATCACTTAAGATCCATCTTTTTATGATGTCAGCATTATGATATCCATCTCAATCGACACAAGTGTGTGTTTTGTGTTGAGTCTAGCCAGCTCTTGGGTTTTGTGGTGTCTCGCAAAGGTATCTAAATTGATCCTTTAAAATTTGTGGCCATTATCAATTTACCCACCCTATATCATTAATGCAATTGCAGAGCCTGTAGGGAAAGGCTAATTATCTTTGGCAATTTGTCTCTAATTACACCGAACTCGACAAGGGTTTTACTCGCTTACTTAAGAAGGGGATCCCTTTCATTTGGGATGAAGTTTCCTAGAAATCCTTCAATGCTTTAAAAGACACACTTATCAGTGCTCCTTCACTACATCCCCCCGCTTATCGATGCGATTACTTCTTATACTTGGTTGCAACTTATACTACAATTACACTGGTGTTAGTTTAGGACAATGACGATGGAAATGAGCACGTGGTTTATTACTTAAGTCGAAATATTCTTGACACTGAGTCTCGATATTCCCATGTCGAGAAGATTTCCTTGGCGATAGTCCATGTCGTCCAAATATTTCGACACTATATCCTTTTACGAAAAAGCACAATGATTTATGATCGCAATCCCATGACCTATATCCTGACTCGTCAGTTACTGGGGGGGGAAATACTCCAAATGGATGATTATCCTACAAGAGTTTGATTTGGAATTTACTACTACAAAATCAAGGAAATCACTTGTCTTTACTGAGTTGATCTGTGCTCTTCCGTCTGCAAGCACCTCAATTGATTTTATTGAGCAGATTACTAATGAAACTCTGTTTCTAATCAGCACTCTTGACCCATGGTATGGAGATATTATCATTTATCTCCAAACCCAAACCTTCCACTTTGAGTTGTCTCAATTCAACCGACGCCGCATTTGACATCAGTCCCAACCCTGTCGGATTCTTGGTGATACATTGTATCAGGTCAGTGTGGACTTTGTTCTTTGTAGGTGTCTCATCCTAGAAGAGGCTAAGCGGGTCTTAAATGATTGCCACTCTGGTGCTTATGGTGGTCATATGTCTAGTTATGCCACTGCTCAGAAAATCCTCCGCACCGGTTATTTCTGGCCTTCTGTCTTTAAAGATTGTATTCTAGCTGTCCAAAAATGCCATGAATGCCAGATTTTCAACTGCAAGCAGCGTGCCTCACCCACACCCCTACATCTAGTAATTACCGTTGGCCCATTTACTAAATGGGGCATTGATTTCATGACATGTAACCCTCACTCAGTTGGGGGAATGGTTATATCATCTTCATCATCGATTATTTTACTAAATGGGTCGAGGCGATGCCTACATACAATGTTGACGATATTAAATTTGCTCAATTCCCTTTTAACCATGTCATAACACGTTTTGGTGTTCCTCAAGCCATTGCGACTAACCATGGATCACATTTTCATCAGCACATGATGACAGAGCTGACTGCTTAGTTGGGCCTTCATCATGATAGCTCAACTCCTTATTATCCACATGCCAATGGCCAGGTTGAAGCAGTTAATAAAGTTTTGATTACTATGCTTCAACGTACCATTGGGAAGCACAAAAAGGATTGGCATTTGATGCTATTGTTAGCTCTCTGGGCTTAGAGAACTTTTGGTAAGACAACCACTCGATTCACTCCATTCCAGCTGGTGCATGGTTTAGAGGCAACTCTTCCAATCAAATGAAAAATCCCTTCGCTTAAACTAGCTATCGAACTTCTTCTGAATACCTCGCCTGAAGAGGAGAAAATATTGTATCTTGAGAGGCTTTACGAGACTCGTCGCATTGCTGTGATAATCATTGAAGCTCAAAAGAAATGGGTCAAAGCTCATTTTGACCAAACCATCTATCCCACACTTTTGCTAAAGGTGACTTGGTCCTTCTTTACAATCAAGCCAATGATAAATTGGGAGTAGGAAAGTTCGAACCCATGTGGCAGGGCCCTACATCATCAAGTGTGTCTTACAAAAAGGTGCCTATGAAATATGTGATTATGAGGGAAATGCATTGTCACAACCTCGTAATGGGTTGTATCTAAAGAAGTATTATGCGTGAAATTCGTGTAATGAATTTTCTACATTAGTGTGTTAATTCATTAGTGTGTGTTTTTTATTTTTGGTGTGTTGGTTTGCTTTGGAGACATGTGTTTTTCTGCTTACCCTGTGTTCCACTCAATTTGGAGATGTCGTCAAGCCATTACGTTGTTTTGTTGATGGTTCTTGTCGTAGCACACGAAACCTATCTTCCATAGCATGGGTACTCTATAACCCTATTTGAGAGCTGATTAACTTACAAGGTATCTTCCTTGGTTGAACAAACAATAATATTGTTGAATACATGATGAGCACAAGTATTGCAACAAGAATGCTGCAACTCTTGGGGCTATTAAATTTACTTTATGAACCCAAGGTTCGTAAAAACTTGGAGGTGATAGTGTTGTATACACAAGTAAATGTGATGGGCTTGCTCTTTGTCACTGTTAAGCTGGGAATAGACCACTAAGGTTTTCAAACCAGACTTCTATTGATTCAGAAGAAGCTTGATTACCAATGAGGAAAAGAGAAATCTATACTAAAAGTAATCTTGTCTATTGTAGTAAGAAAAAAGGCTGAAATCAAATGCTTAAACACACCATTCTTCTAACTAACTGCTAAGAGGCTTTGCTTCAAAAGAATGCTAAATTAGGCGGGTCTAGGCTGACTTAGCTCAGACCTTGCCTTGCCCGGCTATCATTGCACATTTATTGAAGTGAAGGCTCTACCTTCCCTCTAAAAATAGCACAATTTTGGCCCAGCACTGACCTTGAGGCTTTCATTGCGCAATTCTTGGAGGCAGTGCCTTGCTGGCCCCAAAAACTATGCAATGTAGTTTGCTGGTTTGCATGTCATTGCTCACTGAAATTGTGCATTGCGTAGTTTAAGTCCTTGACAGGCTAGTATAGAATGTGCATTGTGTAGTTCTAGCAGTCAGTCAGCCTCCCAATGGCCCAAACTATGCCTTGTGTAGTTTTGGAAATCAGTGTCCCAACCTCCCAGTGAAAATTACGAAATCATAGGTATGTTGCATGTCTGTCCTTCAACTTGTTTTGGTTTTGAACTGATAGATTGCTTGTCTTGAGTTTTTCTATGCCTCCAGGTATCACAGGTATTCATTTGCCTCTCAGTAGCACAAGTACAATGGCTTCCAGGAGAGTAGATTCAAAGACACCATTCAAAGCACAACTGGGGATGCGGTCGATCAAGTGTCTATGAAATTGCCTATCTATGAAGACATCAAGTTGTTCATGGACAAGGATATCAAGATGAAATGGAAATGACATCACGACGAGCAACACCATTAGTCGTAGAAGAAGGTAGCATATTTGCATGTGAAAAATGTAAGGGGAAGGTTGTTGACAGTGCAGAGGCGGAGAAAAGTTGCAAGTTCAAGCAGATCCACTTGTGATGAAAGCAATTTTGGAGACTGAGGCTATGAGGCGATGGTGTGACAGGAGGATCACATGAAGGAAGAGAGAGAGAAACAGAGAAGGAGTTGCATGTACTGAAGCAAAAACTCAAGGAAGAACAAAAACTATACATATGAGAGAAGGGTTGCAGTAGGAATAGCTACAGTAGGGGGTGTGACATGCACATACTCATGAAACTACGCCCGTACAAGTTATAGATCCATCTAGCAGCTGGCATGGAGTAGACAGGGTGAGAAGTGTTGTTGATCACATGCAAGGGTACTCAAGAGCATGGATGTCATTATGAGTATGCATGCGATCCCACCCATTTGGGACACTCTACAAGGCGAAGACAAGAGTAAGTCTGACTGGAGCTGAACATATATGTTGGCAAGTTGGTGCACATGGTCACCAGCACACACTCAGAGATTAGTATAGACATTATGCATCAATATGTTTTTGGTCCATATGCACTCAAGATGATGATGCACATGTTATCACACGAGTTGGACAAAGGGGGCATATCAGTGTACTCGGATGCAATGGAGGCAAGAGTTTGTTTTCAGCAAGATGTCACCATTTAGGGCACATACACCATCATGGATGACCAAGATTGGCATCAGTTTGCCACTGTCGATCATCATAAGGATGTCAAAGAGTTGGTCTCACCACAACTATTCAAGTGTTAGTGATAGCTCGCATGGCTTTCTCAAGCCTATTTTATCTCACATGGGTACGTGTGCAGGTTGGATGTAACATATTGTAAAATGGAATTCCAAGTGTCGATAGTTGAATTGAATAGTCATAGAGTACCTGAAGAGTCATGGGGGTATATGAATGCTCACAAAGGGAAATTTCAAGGGTCACCTCACCCTTTTCTATAAATAGTCCCTCATAACTCATTGTAGAGGCTTTTGGTCAACCACGCTTCTGATTGGATGATGTCTATGAACTTACATCCTCCATAAGTGTTTGGGAAAACGACATATCTCTTAGAGGGTCCAGAAGGAGAAATCCTTCCCAACCCCCGCAATGCACTCTACCTCAAGAAATTTTACCCATAATGTTTCCCATTGAAATGCATTCATCTTTTTCTTTTTTCTTGCATTTAGGTAGCTTGCATGCCCCACCATATTATACATTGTCTTCTTGAATATTTCAGATGGATCCATCATCCACACCTTATATTGGTTATGTCGATGGTGTGAGTCTCTTCACTAGGAATCTAGCCTCGGGAAATTGGGCCATTTTCACCCCCTTTCATTCGTTAGTCCACTCTAACAATGTTTGCACTCGATTTCCCACCAATAACCAGGCCGAATATGATGCTGTGATAGGTTTTCTAGCCAATGCCCTTGATCATCACATCCTTCACACTAACATACTTGTTGATGCTAATCACTTGGACAAGCTTGTACAAGTGATTGAATTGTATTTTACAGTGAGAAATGTTGAAGTTCTAATTTTATTTGGCCTCTTCAAACTAAATTTCATTAGAGATAAAGGTCATATTTGGAACTTCAACGTGTTAATTAGGATTTTGGCATGTGATAAAGTTTCACTAATAAAGTAATGTAATAATGAGACAGTTAGAGTAATAATTAATAGTTAGGTAGTAATGTATTCCTCCGCCCACTATGTAATGAAAAATTACATCATCTAACAACATGTAAGTGAATCTACTCTTTACCATTCTTGTATGTATTATTTCCCATGTTGCGTAAAACTCGCATGGTATCAAAACCATGGTAAGGAGAAGTCAAATAAGTGAGTGATGAAATTAAGGGATTATTATGATTAAACAAGTCACCATAGCACTACAATCACACACAAGCGAGTAGAAGTGAGGCATCTCAATTTCAAAGTTAAGTTTGTTTTTATTTTCATGTACTACAAATAGATATTATATATGTTCCAAAATCATTGAGTGGGAGGAATTATTCCGCTATTTTATTAAAAATAATTTTGTATACTTGTGTGGAAGGGAGTTAACATGATAAATAAATTTGAAAAAAATTGGGTCAAGCTCCACCATTAAGGTAAAGGAGCTATACATAAACCCATGATAATGTCCTATCATGAGAATTATAGCCACTACAATAGGTACATGAAGAGTCATTATAGCCATTACAGTAATTATATGTGTAAATATTTCTGAGATAAATCCCTTTGTTTGAGGAATCCTTGAAATATAAGCTAATGTTGTGATAATAGTTCCATGGGGAACACAAGAGTGAGTGGAGCCATAAGGTCAATTATATAACCCATTGTTGGCATTATGACACAGGTGTTGTCCTTGATGGCAACTCACTCAGATGACAGATCACAGTACAACAGGTTAACAGCACAGAGTTACAGATCAGACTTCACAGAATGAAGAAAGAGAGGTATATGCAAGTTTAGCATTGGCCAAGCTGCGTATACACGCGGGTTCACTGTATACAAGTTACATATACATACACATGCATTTTCACAAAAGGAAAAGCGTGTATACCTTGGAAGACTAAGTCTTTGGTCCGAAGTATTTGGTCCATGGTATTTTGATCCAAGGTATTGGGTCCGAGGTATTGACCCTAGGTATTTGGTCCAAGGTATTGGTCCTAAGTGGTTTTGGTCCATGGTATTGAGAAAGGCCTACAAACTATAAAAGGAGGAGAAGATAATCAGGCCAACGTGTGGAATTATTGAATATCTAATGAAGTGTGGGATCTAGTATGCAGGTTATTGGGTTATGGTGCATTGTTGGATCTGAACCAAGGATGAACCTTAGCAGATGATGAGGAACTAGATCTAATGATGGATCAAGATCTTGAGGCGTAAAATGAACTATCGTTATGCGTTTTTTTTCATGAATATTCTGGATCTGAATAATGACACATATATTATTCTGTAAATGAAATGATCTAGGTATGATTGAAGTTTAGAATAAATGTAATGTTTAAATCATGATTTACAAATCTGTACGCAGGTTCACTTTAGAAAAGGGGCATATACACATTGGCTCTGCATATCAAAGCAGCTTATACTTAGGTTCTCTTTGAGGAAAGCGCGTATGCATGCAGGTTCGACACATGGAAGTAGCGTATACCTTATAAAATATGTTTTAGTTGCTTCTGTTTGCTGTTGCAGTGTTTTGGGTTCTGGCTTGGGTTTTAGTTACTGTATTCTGGTGACAACATTTTGAATGATAAGATTGATGGAGTGATTGATTGATTCGGTTGTGGTTGGTTCAAAAGGAGATTGATTGATGCAGATATATTTGATGATTGAATGATGTTGTTGATGGATCTAGTGTGAAAATTTATGAAACATGGTCCCTAGAAGAAGAGAGAAGGTTGTAGCCTTCTGTAGGCTGGCACCTACATACTAGTAATATATCAGCTAGTAAAAGAGCTAGGGGGTTGTAGCTCCCTTCCAGTAGAAGCTAGAGAACGAGAGAAGGTTGTAGCCTTTTGCAAGTAGAAGCCTGCATACTGGTATAAGACTGCACTAGTACAAAAATTGTAAACATAATTCTCTTATTATTAAAAGAAGTCAGAGACGATTGTAGCAGGTGGTTTTCACCCACATCGGGTTTCCACTTTATATCTTGATGTTCATGTGTGTTGCTTATGTGTGATGCTTTATTCTATTTTTACTGCACTATCTAATGAATTCCTGATATACTGGTTAAATTTCAACGCATGATAATTTGGGTAAATGAAAAGATCTCTACATATACGCTGGTTGCATTAAGTATAGTTACGTATAAACGCTAGTGCACTAAGCTGAAGTAGCATATACAAATCAGTTTTGAAAATTTCATTATTGATCTGATAATACTGATTCATCCCCCCTATCATTATTATTTCCAACAATTGGTATAAGAACAGGTCCTTCAGAAGAAGCTTGATCGCTTGAAGGAAGATCCATCATCATGAGTAATCAAGAAAGTGGGGATCCATCAGACCACCAATCTTTGATGGGAGCAACTTTGTTTATTGGAAGGTAAGAACCACAACCTATCTTCAATCTCTTGGAACAGATGTGTGGGAAATTACGGAAGGAGGATATACATTTCCATCAGCAATTCCTACAGATACAACATGTAAAAAGAAATATGAAACCAATGCCAAGGCTGTTAATACATTATTGGGAAGTCTGTCACAATCAGAGTTTGTCAAAGTTATGCAGCTTAAATCAGCCAAGGAAATATGGGACAAAATCGTTCTAAGCTACGAAGGAGACTCTCAGGTAAAACATGCTAAACTGCAAACTCTTAGAATTCAATATGAAACTCTGAAGATGCACAATGATGAAAGTATAGTTAGTTACTTCTTACGTATAGATGACATTGTTAATTGCATGAAGAATCTGGGTGAAGAGATGAAGGAAGTTACCTTAGTTGAAAAAGTTTTAAGGTCTTTATCTGCTAAATTTGAATCAAAAGTATCTGCCATAGAAGAAAAGTAGGATCTACAGATTATTACTATGAGACAGCTTCACGGAATCTTAACTGCCTTTGAGATGAGAAAAGGAGGTCCATCATATGTGAGAGAAGTCTCATTTAAAGATTCAACAAAAGGAAAAGAAGAACTCAAAGAATCAGGACATATTTTAGAAGAAGAAGAGGAAGCAAAATTTGTCAAGAAGCTTCAATGGGGTTCCAGAAGATTCAGAGGTAAAATACCTTTCAAATGTTTTACATGCGGTAGAGTCGGTCATTATGCTACCAAATGTCCTCATAAAGATAAATTTGATAAAGAGAAGGGATCTGCAAAATGGAATAGAAAACAAAGTGTAAGTAAAAAGAGCTACTATACTCATGAAGATAGCGATGGTTTATCAAGTAGTGATGAAGGTGAAAATAGTAATGACTATAGACTTCTGATGGCTTATGAAGATAATGATTTTTTGGATGCTTTAAATGAAGATGACCTTTATGAAGAAATATCTAAACTCAAAATAGGTTTAGAAGAAAAGAATATGATTATAGATACCTTGACATACCAACTTGCTGAAAGAGAAAAACACAATGAAAAGCTAGAATGTGAAATTGTGGGTCTAAGAAAGGATCTTGAGAAAACAAAAGCTCTCAAGCTTGGATTTGCTAAAGGATCAGAAACCTTAAATGAAATTATCAAAGTGCAACGTTCTCCTCTGATAAAGACAGGTCTTGGATATATTGAAGAAACATCTCAATCTCAGAAGCCGTCAACCTCCACTAAAAGCTATCTTGATGTAGCAAAGAGCAATGAACAGTTTGACAATCGTCAGCAAAGACATAAAGCAGATCACCAGGTAAATCAAGCTCAATTTACTTCAAGGATGAACAGAAGCCACAACCAACATCAGGTAAATTGTACTCAATTTGCTTCAAAGATGAATATCAATAGAAACTACAATCACCAGGTCGGTAGATTTGATAATCGCAGGAACTTCTTTAATGGTCAATGTTTCTCATGTCATGATTTTGGACACAAAGTTGCTCAATGTGTTGCTTACAAAACCATCATGACTAGAGAAGCACGAAATCAAAGGAATGTGACAGGGATCAAGAAAAGTTCCTATAATAACTTTTCTCTTCTTGAAAATGAAATAGAATGCTCAATCTGTAACAACTTTGGCCATGAAGAATTTGAATGCAAGAGTAAATTTCGACAAATATCTCAAAAGGAGCAAACTCCATTAAATCCCAAAATATGGAGAAAGAAAGAACCGCAAACAGAATGATGTGGTATAGCCTTGTATGCAGAAGGACAAGAAAACCAGTGGTACATCGACAATGGATGCTCAAAACACATGACAGGTGACAAAGAAAAACTACACTCATATAATGCCTTAGAAAAGGAAAAGAGTGTCTCATTTGGAAATGACACTCTTGTTGTCATAAAAGGTAAAGACTCTGTTTTATTGAAAGAAAAATTTAAAGCTGGAATGTTATGTATGTTGATGGCTTAAAGCATAACCTATTGAGTGTGAGTCAAATGTGTGATCAAGGAAATGAAGTAGTGTTTGATCAAATGGATGTGTTGTTCGTGAGATTGATACAGGAGAAACCATGATCAAAGGTACAAGAACTCCAAACAACCTACACATACTTAAGGGAGGACAACAACAGTGCTATCTAAGCAAAAATGATGAAAACTGGCTATGGCACAGAAGATTGGGACATCTAAGCTTTTCTCAAATAAGAAAAGCATGCAGATTCTAGGCTGTTCATGATCTTCCAGATATCAACATTCCTGAAAATACTATATGCAAATCATGTAAATTCGGTAAGCAAACCAAAGCTCACTTCATCGAAAAGGAAGGATCAGCTAGTAAGCCTCTTGAACTTGTTCATACTAATTTATGTGGACCATCAAGGAAAAAGTCACCTCATGGAGAAGAATACTTTATATTGTTCATTGATGGTTTTTCCAGAATGTGTTGGATAGGTCTTCTAAAGCATAAAGATGAAGCATTTGAAAATTGCAAAGCCTTCAAAGCTTTGGTTGAAAATGAATCAGATCGCAAAATCAAATGCCTCAGATCTAATCGAGGAGGGGAATTTACCTCAGATGAATTCTTTGATTTTTGTGAGCAACATGGAATAAAAAGGAAATTCTCCATCGTAAGGACTCCTCAGCAAAATTGGGTGGTAGAAAGGATGAACACAAATGTTCAACAAATGGCTTGTGCTATGCTAGATGAATTTGGAACTCCTGCAACCTTCTACGGTGAAGCTGCATTTGCCGCCGTCACTATTCTGAACCAAGCAAATGTTTGAGTAAACAGCACTCAAACTCCTCATGAACTTGTTATGGTAAGACTCCTATTGTAAAATACTTCAAATTTTTTGGAAGCAAATGTTACATCAAAAGGACTGATGAAAAACTTGGTAAGTTTGAACCCAAAGCAGATGAAGGGATTCTTCTTGGTTACTCTTCCCGAGGTAAAGGATATAAATGTTATAATAAAATAATTGGGAAAATTATTGAAAGTATTGATGTTGTGGTTGAGAAGCATGCAAAAATCCAAAATAGATAAAAACCAAAGATTATGACAATGAATAAGATGAGGATCATTTTCCCACATCAAATCACACTGATTTTGAAGAAGAAACCAATGAAGCACCAGAAGAAGAGATAACGATAGAGGAGAACAATCTGTCCAGGTATGTTCAGAAAAATCATCCAGAAACTCAAATTTTAGGGGGAAAAGGGGTAGGTGTGTAGAAAAGAAGAACTATTGCAGAAGCCTCAAGCTATCTAGCATTACTATCTTCCATTGAACCTCAAAATGTAAATGAAGCATGTAGAGATGAATGTTGGATCAAGGCCACGAATGAAGAACTTGAGCAAATTGAAAAGAATAATACTTGTGAATTAGTTCCTAGACCTCATAATAAGAATATCATAGGAACCAAATGGATATTCAAAACAAGCTGAACGAAAATGGAGAAGTTATCAGAAACAAGGCTAGACTTGTTTGTAAAGGATATGCTCAACAAGAAGATATAGATTTTGAAGAAACTTTTTCACCTGTTGCTAGACTTGGAGCCATAAGAATGCTTCTTGCTCTTTCTAGTTTTCAGAAATTCAAAGTATACCAAATGGATGTAAAATTTGTCTTTCTTAATGGAGACTTATAAGAAGAAGTCTATATTGAACAACCAAAAGGATTCATTCTTGGAAATGATGCAAAACTTGTATGCAAACTCAGAAAGGCTCTCTATGCTCTAAAACAGGCTCCAAGGGCCTGGTATTACTGTCTTGACAAATATCTCCACCAACAAGGTTTTTCAAAGGGGTCAACAGATAGCAATCTATATACAAAGATTGACACTGGTAAATTGCTAATAATTATTGTTTATCTTGATGATATCATTTTTGGTAGCAACGAAGAATCCATGAGTCAGAATTTTGCTTCAGTAATGCAGCAAGAATTTGAAATGTCCTTGCTTGGTGAGCTTACCTACTTTCTTGGTCTACAATTTCAGCAAAATAAAGATGGTATTTTTCTCTCACCAACCAAATATCTCAAACATATCCTGAACAAGTATGGCATGGAAGATTCTAAACCAGTATATACCCCAATGGTAACAAGATGCAGTCTTAGCTCAAATGATGAGTCAGCAACAATACATCAACTAACTTACAGATCCATGATTGGCAGTCTACTTTATCTAACAGGTACCCAACCAGACATCATGCATGCAGTGGGAATAGTTGGAATATTCCAAGCAAATTCTAAGGAAACACACCTTCAGACAGTCAAAAGGATTTTCAAATATCTTCAAGTAACACAGAACTTTGGTTTATGGTATCCTAGAGATACAGATCTTACACTTCATGCATATACAGATGCAGATTGGGAAGGAAATGTTGATGACAGAAAAAGCACTAGTGGTGGTGCATTCTATATAGGTTCCAGGTTAGTGTCTTGGTTTAGAAAGAAACAAAGTTCAATTAAATTATCTACAGCTGAAGCAGAATACGTGGCTACTGCATCTTGCTACACACAACTACTTTGGATGATGCAAACCTTGCAAGACATTCAGATCACATGTACTCGACCCATCTCCATTCTATGTGATAATACAAGTGCCATTAGTATTTCAAAGAATCCAGTCATGCACTCCAAGACCAAGAACATACCCATCAAATATAATTTCCTACGTGAACAAATGCTTGAAAAAAATGTCAAATTAGAGTATGTTCCCTCCAAAGAATAGGTTGTTGATATATTCACTAAACCATTGCCTAGAGAGACATTTGAATATCTCAGAAAAAAGCTGGGAGTAGTTTCTGCATCATCTTGCTGTTAAATCCTATTTTTCAGAGAAAGGTGGCTATATGCTAGTTTCATGAAGCGTAGTCGCGTACATATGCGAGTTTCTGTGGGCACAGTCGCGTATATGTTAGTTTGAGGAAAAGCAATGGGACAGACTTAAAAAAAGGGGTCTGATATGGTTTAGTCAATTATCTGCTCTATTTGATGATGGTTAAAATTTGTTGATGATGTGTGGAAATGTATTGGTACTCATAAGATGTTATTTAGAAGTACTTTTGATCCTCGCAAGTTAACTTGATGTATATCTGATTGATGATGATGCCTTGATATTTCTTGCTAATATATGCACGATCAGATCTGACAGTGAACAAATGGAACAGGTTTAGGGGGAGCATATGCTTCAAATAAAGCATTCTTGGCATTATGGTTAAAAGTCTTTGTTGTTGATGCTTTTGTGGTTAAATGATACATCTTGCTATCTCAGATGATACTTGGGGTCACATTATTGGTATTCAGATTAGATTCATGGATGATCACTTAAGTGGCATATTATTCTTGGTTGGCCAAGAGAATGGTATTGCAGGTTACAGGTCTAGATGCTATGGACAAATGTTGCTGATGGTGCAGATCATATGATAGTTGTTGATGACTTTCATGGTATTGTTTAAGATATTTGGTCTCTATTATATATGTCATGTATATCTTTTAATGTAAAGGTCATGAAAAGACCTAATTTGTAACCCCACTATGCATGGTATGGTTGATGTAATTGTTTCTTGTTTTTGACATGTATAAACAATTGGTATATCCCCACTTGGTTGGGTGGATGAGTCATTGGTGATAGGAAGGTCATTTGTGATGTATTTATAGAGTCATGTTCTTCTTTTAGAACATATTTTTGAAGACTTTGCTTATGCTCATGGGGAGCATGGACTTGATCATGGGAGCTCAATCAACACACTTCAGCACATCAGAGAATTCAACATGCACTCAGGGGGAGCATGACCATTTCCCCTTGATGTCAAAGGGGGAGAGTGACTTGGTGTGGTTGTTTCCATCAAGTCCAAAGGGGGAGATTGTTGGCATTATGATGTATGTGTTGTACTTGATGGAAACCCACTTGTAGCAGAAAAACTCTCTTGTATATGGTAACTAGATGAATCTACAGAAGAGATATAAGATGTGACAAAATGCATGACAACAGTGTTTATAGATGTGATGAAATGCAGGAAGCTTCAAGGAATCAGTTCAGAAGGCATCTCACTCAGATGAAAGATCACAATATAGCAGGTAAACAACAAAGAGTTACAAATCATTCTTCACAGAATGAAGAAAGAGAGGTATATGCAGGTTCACCATTAACCAAGTTGCGTATACATGCAAGTTCACTGTATATAAGTCGCATATACATACACACGCACTTTCACAGAAGAAAAAGCGTGTATACCTTGGAAAACTAAATTTTTGGTCCGAAGTATTTGGTCCATGGTATTTTGATCCATGATATTGGTCCAAGGTGTCTGGTCCAAGGTATTGACCCCAGGTATTGGGTCCAAGGTTTTGGTCCTAAGTGGTTTTGGTCCATGGTATTCAAAAAGGCCTAAAACTATGAAAGAAGGAGAAGGTCATTAAGCCATGTGTGCAAGTATTAAATATTTGATGAAGTGTGAGATCTAATATGCAGGTTATTGGCTTATGGTGCTATGCTTGATCTGAACCAAGGATGAGCCTTAGTGTTTGATGAAGGATAAGATCTAATCATGTATTAGGATCTTAAGGCTAGAAGTAAATTATCTTTATGTGGTTTGATCATATACATGAATAACTGGCGCATGTTGTAGTCTGTAAATATGATGATCTAGGTATGATTGAAGTTTGGAATAGCTGTAATGTTTAAATCATCATTTAGAGATTGATACACAGGTTCACTTTAGAAAAGAAGCGTATACACCCTGGTTCTACATATCAAAGCAGCATATACATCATAAATTTTATTTGCAGATCTATACGCTAGTTTGTTTTGAGGAAAGCACGTATGCACATAGGTTCGACACATGGAAGTTGTGTATACCTTATAAAATATGTTTTAAGTTGCTTCTGTTTGCTGTTATGGTGTTCTAGGTTCTGGCTTGGGTTCTAGTTACTATATTCTGGTGACAACATTCTGAATGATTAGACTGATGGGTTGTCAAAGTGATTGATGGATTCAATTGTGGTTGGTTCAAAAGGAGATTGGTTGATGCAGATATATTTGTTGATTGAATGATGTTGTTGATGGATCCAATCTGAAAATTTATGAAACGTGGTCCCTGGAAGAAATGAGAAGGTTGTAGCCTTCGGTAGGCTGGCACCTATGTACTAGTAAACATATCAGCTATTACAAGAGCTAGGGGGTTGTCACTCCCTTCCAGTAGAAGCTGGAGAATGAGAGACGGTTGTAACCTTCTACAGGTAGAAGCTTGTGTATTGGTATAAGATTGCACCAATACAAAAATTGTAAACATAATTTTCTTATTATTAAAAGAAGACAGAGACAACAGCAGTAGGTGGTTTTCACCCACTTTGGGTTTCCACCTTATATCTTGGTGTTCATGTGTGTTTCTTATGTGTGATGATTTATTCTATTTTTACTTCATTGTATAATGAATTCCTGATATACTAGTCAAAGTTCAATGCATGATAATTTGGGTGAATAAAAAGATATCTGTGTATACGCTGGTTTCATTATGTACAGTTGCATATACACACTAGTTCACTAAGATGAAGTAGCGTATACAAATCAGTTTTAAAAATCAAAATTATTGATCTGATAATACTAATTCACCCCCTCTCTCAGTATTATTTCCAACAGGTGCAACATTTTTCTGGTTCCTGAAAGTGGAGTAGAAAATCTAGTGGTCTCTAGATAAAAGGTCATGTAATGGCATCAAAGGCTTGGACATATTAGATAGAAGGGCCTTCAAATACTTCATGGTAATGGTGTGTGCTGGTATCAAATTATGACTGTCCATTCCACTTAAAATCCTCTTTTGACTATCATTCTTTTACCATTTAACCTTCATATTGTTGAAAATAATACTGAGAGGGGGGGCGAATCAGTATTATCTAGTTCTTTTAACAAATCTTCCTTATTTACACTTTGAATTATTTTTTCATATCAGTACCATAAAATAATGAGCAAGAAAAAAATACAGTCACATCAAAGAACACCAGATATAAGGTGGAAACCCAATGTGGGTGAAAACCACCTGCTGCAATATGTCTCTATCTTGTTTCAAATTAGAAACTCCTTTTACAATGGTCTTGTACTGGTGCAGTCCTTTACTAGTACGTAGGCTGCAACCTGCAGAGAGCTACAACTCTCTCTTTGTTTTCCAGTCTCTCCTGGAAGGGAGCTACAACCCCCTACTTCTTTTCTTTCAAGGACCACTTTTCATAAATTTTCAAACTGGATCCATAAACATCAAATGATCATCAAGTACCAGTAAGTCACCTACATAACCAGATCCACAATAACAGTAAACTAAACCCAGAACACCTTATCAACAAAAAAATCAGTCAACAAAAGATCTTAAGACAGATACGCAATTTCCTTTTCTCTGGCCTGCATTGCTACTCACTTCACCTTCTGTGGCGCCATGCACCTCCACAGTTGCGCCTTCTGTGGCGCCACGCACCTCCGCAGCAGCGCCTTCTGTGGCGCCATGCACCTCCGCAGTTGCGCCTTTTGTGGCGCCTCCGCACTTCGCCTTCAGTGGCGCCTCTGTGGCGTCTCCTGTGGCGCCTCCGCACTGCGCCTTCTATGGTGCCTGTTATCACCAAAATAGGTCCCTGATAGGCTGCTGATCAGACTATCTTAGTGTAACTATTTCAAACCAGGCTTTTAGCTAGGGATTAGCCTCCCTAACCTGAGAGGGCTCTCTCAAAGGATTAATGATATTG
>APFE031152602.1:585-18280 GCA_000404065.3 Pinus taeda
ATCAAGACAGGTCTGGGGTATAATGGTGAAACATCTCAAGCTTCCACCTCCAAAAGTTATCTTGATGCAGCAAGAAGGAGTGAGCAAAAGCCTAGTAGAAATCATCAGGTAAATCAAGGACAGTCTTCATCAAGAACGAACAAAGACTATCAAGAAAATCGGGGGAAAGTTGCCTTAAGGACAAATAGAAGCTACAACCAACATCAGGTAAAATCTTCCCAATTTTCTTCAAGAATGGATGACAATCGAAACTACAATCATTTGGCTGGTAGATTTGATGATCGCAGAAGGTTCTTCAATGGCCAATGTTTCTCTTGCCATAACTTTGGTCACAAAGTAGCTCAATGTGTTGCCTATAAGACAATCATGACTAGAGAAGTTCAAAAACAAAGAAGTATATTGGGATTACGAAAAGGACCTATAACAACTTTTCGGCACTTGAAAATGAAATTGAATGTTCTATTTGTAATAACTTTGGTCATGAAGATTCTGAATGCAGGAGCAGGTTTCGGTAGACAAAGGAACAATCCTCAAGCACCAGAACATGGAGAATAAAGGAACCACAACCAGAAAGATGTGGGATAGCTTTTTATGCAGAAGGACAGGAAAATCTATGGTACATCGATAGTGGATGTTCGAAGCATATGATAGGTGATAAAGAAAAACTTGAATCATATTCTTCTTTAGAAAAGGGAAAGAAAGTTTCTTTTGGAAATGATACTCCTGTAGCTATAAAAGGAAAAGGTCAAAGCTGGAAATGTTTTGTATGTTGATGGATTGAAGCATAATCTTCTGAGTGTCAGCTGGATGTGTGATCAAGGAACCGAGGTAATATTTAGATCAAATGGATGCCGTGTTCGTGATCTCGATACAGGTGAAACACTGATCAAAGGTAGAAGAACTCAAAAGAATCTATACATATTTGAAGAAGGACAACAACAATGCTATTTAAGCAAGGATAATGAACACTGGTTATGGCACCGAAGGTTGGGGCATCTAAGCTTTTCACAAATAAGGAAAGCATGCAAACACCAGGCAGTTCATGGTCTTCTAGATATCAAAATTCCAGACAACACCATATGCAAATCATTTCAGTTTGGAAAGAAAACCAGAACTAACTTTCTGGAGAAAGAAGGATTAGTTAGCATGCCTCTTGAGCTAGTCCATACAGATGTATGTGGTCCATTTAGAAAAAGGACACCTCGAGGAGAAGAATACTTGATATTATTCATTGACGATTTCTCCAGGTTTGTTTGGTTAGGACTTATGAAGCACAAAGATGAAGCATTCGAAAAATTCAAATCCTTCAAAGCCTTGGTGGAAAATGAATCAGGTTACAAAATTAAGTGCCTCAGGTCCGACAAAGGTGGAGAGTTTATCTCAAATGAATTTTTTGATTTCTATGAATAACATGGGATAAGAAGGGAATTCTCTACAGCTAGAACTCCTCAGCAAAATGGAGTGGTAGAAAGGATGAACAGAATAGTCCAACAAATGGCTCGTGCTATGCTTGATGAGTCTGGAACTCCCGCAACCTTCTGGGGAGAAGCTTCATATGCTGCGGTTGTTATTCTCAACAAAACAAATGTTCGAGTGAACAACACTCAAACTTCTCATGAGCTCTCGTATGGTGAGACTCCTTCGGTAAAACATTTCAGAATTTTTGGGAGCAAATGCTATATTAAGAATACTGATGAGCAACTTGGAAAACTTGAACCAAGAGCAGATGAAGGCATTCTTCTTGGTTATTCTCCACATAACAAAGCATATAAGTGCTACAATAAAAGACTTGGAAGAATTGTTGACAGCATTGATGTAGTGGTTGATGAAAAGGGATACATCCCTAGGCAAGTAAATCATGAAGATATCGAAGAAAATGAAGACTACCCTCAAAGACAGAATGATGAAGAAGAAGAAGAACCCCAAGAAGAACCAGAGGAGAAGATAAGGATAGAAGAGAAGACTCTATCCAGATATGTTCAGAAGAATCATCCAGAATCTCAGATTTTGGGGCAAAAAGAAGCAGGTGTACAAACAAGAAGAATAGTTGCAGAAGCTTCAAGCTATTTGGCACTACTCTCTTCCACTGAACCACAAAATGTGAAAGAAGCATGCAAGGATGAATGTTGGGTCAAAGCAATGGATGAAGAACTTGAGCAGATCAAAAGGAACAACACATGGGAGTTGGTTCCTAGACCTAAGGATAAGAATGTTATAGGGACAAAATGGGTCTTCAAAAATAAGTTGAATGAAAATGGGGAAGTAATTAGAAACAAGGCCAGACTTGTTTGTAAAGGGTATGCACAACAAGAAGGAATAGATTTTGAAGAAACTTTTGCTCCTATTGCAAGACTTGAGGCCATCCGAATGTTCCTTGCTCTCTCAAGCTTTCAAAGGTTCACGGTATTTCAAATGGACGTGAAATCAGCCTTTCTGAATGGAGACTTAGAAGAAGAAGTATACATTGAGTAGCCATATGGTTTCATTCTTGGAAATGATCCAAATCTTGTATGCAGATTGAAAAAGGCTCTCTACGGGCTCAAACAAGCTCCAAGGGCTTGGTACTATCGTTTGGACAAATATCTTCATCAACAAGGTTTTTCAAAAGGATCAGGAGATAGCAATATTTATATAAAAGTTGAAAATGACAAATTGCTAATGCTTGTTGTGTATGTAGATGACATTATCTTTCGCAGCACGAAGAAGCTATGAGTCAAAGCTTTGCCTTGGTGATGCAGAAAGAATTTGAAATTTCCTTGCTTGGAGAACTGACATATTTTCTTGGTTTGGAAATCCAACAAGAGGAAGGAGGGATCTTCTTGTCTCAAACCAAGTATCTCAAGTAGATTTTGAAGAAATATGGAATGGAAGATGCAAAACCAGTATGTACTCCCATGGTCACAGGATGTAGCCTTAGTGCAAATGATGAATCAGCAGCAGTGCATCAACCAACCTACAGATCTATGACGGGGAGTCTACTTTATTTGACAGGTACCCGACCAGACATCATGCATGTAGTGGGAATAGTTGGAAGATTTCAGGCAAATCCAAAGGAAACTCATCTTCAGGCAGTGAAGAGAATCTTCAAATATCTTCAAGGGACTCAAAATTATGGCTTATGGTATCCTAGAGATATAGATCTCACACTTCATGCTTATACAAATGCAGATTGGGCTGGAAGCGTGGATGACAGGAAGAGCACAAGTGGTGGTGCATTCTTTATGGGTTGCAGATTAGTATCTTGGTTCAGCAAGAAATAGAGTTTGATTGCCTTGTCTACAGCTGAAGCAGAATATGTTGTTGCTCCATCTTGCTGCACTCAACTTCTTTGGATGATGCAGACCTTGCACGATTTTCAAATCACTTGTACACCACCTATCTCCATCTTATGTGATAATACAAGTGCAATCAGCATTTCAAAGAACCCAGTTATGCATTCAAAACGAACCAAGCACATACCGATCAAGTATCAATTTTCCCGGGAACAAGTGCTTGAACAAAAGGTCAAGTTGGAGTATGTTCCTTCTAAGGAACAAGTTGCTGATATACTCACCAAAGCACTGCCCAGGGAGACTTTTGAATACCTCAAGCAAAATCTGGGGGTTGTTGATGCATCATCCTGTTGTTGAATCTCTTCTGAGTGTTGGTTGTACGCAAGGTTCATCTAGGTATATGCGTACATGTGCTGGTTTACTGATTGGTCGAAGATCGAATGGCACAGGTTCAGGGGGAGCATATAATGCATTGTTGGCATTATGGTAGCACAGAAGGAGATCATGGATGCTGAGCTAAACATGGTTGCAATATGTCTCTGTCTCTTTCATGGTCATTTATGGTGTTTGGTGGATTATGATTTTTTTCTACAGATCTGGTTTAGAGTCAGGAGGAGCATGTTCTTAGGGGGAGCATAAACCCTTTGCCTTTGATGTCAAAGGGGGAGAATGACGTTGAGGATCTTGAGGTTGCCATCAAGTCCAAAGGGGGAGATTGTTGGCATTATGATTCTGTTATGGCTCTATGATACAGGTGTTGTACTTGATGGCAACTCACTCAAGCGGAAATGGTCTGTTCAGGCTCTCAAATGATGGATATTAAGAGGCTCGCAGGTGAATGGTTCGAAAGGTGCGGACCCGCAGGTTCACCATCCAAGAGGTGCGATCATACCCGCAGGTTACCCATTCAGAAGGTGCATTCCCCCAGTTCACTCACTTCAAGGCAGAGATGCGCGCTCACGTGAGGTTTCTTATGTTTGGCCCGTGGTATTTAGCCCATCGATCACGATCCTATGGTTTTGGCTCGTGGTATACGATCTATTTTAGCCCCAGTTTGGATCCCTTGTTTTGGTTATTTTGATGGTTTTGTCCCATGGTGTGATTGAGGGCTTGTCTATAAATAGGGAAGGAGATCACTTGGCCATGGTATCTTTGCAAATTGAATATCTAAAGATCTGAAATATTGGATTATCGGTTTAAAAAGCTTGATCTATATAAAAGTGAAGTTGAAAGTGAATCTATAGTGTGTGATCTCTCAGGCGAATGATCAGATCTGGGCATCTCACCATCAGTGGCTCTTCGAAGGTTTGTTAATTCGGTTCAAATCAAAGGTCTGCAGGTATTTCACTGTTCAGGTGCGGAGGATCGCAGCTCGATAAAAGGTGTTGTGCGGTGATACGCGGTTCTCAGAAGAGCACAGTGCGGGGGCTCACAGCAAAGTCGAAGACGAAGTGCGTAGATGCAGTAGAGGTACGCGGCTCAACAGAAGGGCACACTGCAGACGCCCACGGCGAGCCAAAATAACAAGTGCAGAGCAAGATCAAAGGTATGCGACGCGATAAAGGAAAGACTGCGAAGGTACTTAGAAGTATGCGGCGCGATTGAAGAAGAGGGTGCAGAGACATAGCAGTAGTACGCAGCAAGACAGAAGGTGAGTTGAGGATATACGCAGTGAAGCAGAAGACGCTCTGCGTGGATATGCAAGAAAACAGAAGGTGGAGTGCGGAGTCACGTAGTCCAGATAAGGAAAAACTGCGGATATGTCTTAAAACATTTGTTGGTTATCTTTTACCTCTTGCTGCAGAGTTATGGGTTTATATTTCTGGTACTATCTTTCTTTTTACAGCATCCTCAGAAGCTGGGTGATTCATTGATTGTATAAGGAGTTTGGGTGATTTGCATGATTATTTGATATTCTTGGATCCATTTTGAAAATTTATGAAAAGTGGTTCTTGAAAGAAAAGAAGTAGGGGGTTGTAGCTCCCTTCCAGGAGAGACTGGAAAACGAGAGAGAGTTGTAGCTCTCTGCAGGTTGCAGCCTGCGTACTGGTAAAGGACTGCACCAGTACAAGACCATTGTAAAAGGAGTTTCTAATTGGAAAGAAGATAGAGACATATTGCAGCAGGTGGTTTTCACCCACATTGGGTTTCCACCTTATATCTGGTGTTCTTTGATGTGACTATCTATTTTCTTGTTCATGCTCATTGTTTTATGGTACTGATATGCAAAAATAATTCAAAGTATAAATAAGGAAGAATTGTTAAAAGGACTAGATAATATTGATTCACCCCCCCTCTCAGTATTATTTCCAACAATGTGTTAATGTTTAGGGTGGATATTTTAATGTAATTTATAATGTATGTGTTAATGTCAATTCACATACATTTTGTTAATATTTTCATATATAATCTAATACAAATGCATCATATGTTCACAATTTTTAGTTAACTCGTTTGTTGGACAAATTTTTTTATAATATCACGGTCCCAGGTTCAGGATCCAATCAAGATATTTTGAGAGATGTTAGTTTCTTTTAAGATTTCATGTTGATACAATTATTATTCTACTTTTGTTATATCGATATTGTGAGAACATATTTTTAAAAGAAATAATTATGTATAAATATTTAAATTTTAACATTTTTTATCATCTGATGTTTTCGATATATAGGCACCCTCTTCCTCCCTACTAAGTGATGTTTCAAATATTTTATTGTCACAAATATTGAATATTTCCCTTATGTTTTGTTATAAATTGAAGTGCAAGTTTCATTAAAAAATGAGATAGATCTATCTTAGAGTTTTAAATTTTTTGAATATTAGGTTTCTAGGGACGATTTTCATTCTCCAGGGACTTCAACGATGGAGTCGACAATGGGGATAGGATAATCTAAACAACTTGAAAAAAATCGTGTAACAATTTTTTTAATATTGCGAGTTTATGCATTTTCATGTGCAATTTTAAATTTTTAATATATACATGTACATGTATTGTACAAGGAATCTAGGTGGGAGAAATGCAGGGGAACAACACAAGGTATTGCATGAAATTTGAAACTTTACTTAGTTATAGGGATTGAATCATTTAGACAATTTGAAAAAGTTGATACTTGATTTTCTTAATATTGATCTAGTTTATGCATTTTCATTTGCAGTTTTAAAATTTTAATATATATACATGCACGTGTATTGTATAGCTTATCCATGAGGGCGCAATGCACGGTGAACACTCCAAGGGCACAATGGAGGAGGAACAACATGAGGTATTGCATGGAATTTGAAACTTTTTATAAAAAAAAAATTGATGATTACATTCTCATTTAATTTTAAAACATTAAAATTTAATTTTAAAGTATAGAATCAATGTATATATGCAATTACACATGTTGTGCAGGCACCCATGATTTATATGAGAGCATGAGGTGGTTGATAGATCATATATTTCAGCGATATTCTCTAAATTGATGCAACTCTTTATTTGACAACCTTTTTATGTTATATTTACTTTTATCATGATATAAATTTTGGACACATTTAAAGTAAAAGTCTCTATTATGAATTGATGCATATTTTTATTTGACAACATTTTATTATATATTTACTTTTATAATGATATAATTTTGGACATATTTTAAATCTAGAACTTTTTATTATGATTTAATACATGCTAATTTTGGAGTCTATGTACATTTTGCATGGTAGAATTTGTAGGATGCATGGTTTTATGCCTAAAACTTGGTTTTACATATTTGAGTTCATGAATATGTAGCATCGAAAGTAAATTTGCATTTAGTTGGTACATTTTGCATAATCATTGTTGTAATATTAGTAGATGATTCTTAGGTTTTTTTTTAAGTTGTTTTCTCACTTGTTATTTAAAATGAATGTATTAAAATTGCAAATTACAAAACATGGTACATATTTCATTTGAATGAATCTTATAATTAGGTGTAGATATCTAATTTAACCATAAAAATTGCATTATAAAATGTGGTATGTACATTTTGCATTCATATATAGAAAGGCTGCTATGGATGTTGGTTGATAGTTAACTTTTAATATAAAGTTGTTCATGCAGAAACATACTATAATATTGCAGTATAAAACATGGTACAATTTTCATGATACATGGTCTTAAATGTTTTACATATTTAAGTTCACGAATATGTAGCAATGAAAGTAAATTTGCATTTAGTTTGTACATTTTGCATGATCATTCTTATAATGTTAGTAGATGATTCTTAGGTTTTTCTGAAGTTGTTTTGTCAATTTATTGAAAATTAATCTAGTAAAATGGAAAATTACAAAACATGGTACATTTTTCGTTTGAGTAAACCTTATAATTTGGTGTAGATGTCTAAAACAATCATATCTTAAAATTACATTATAAAATATGGTACATATACATTTTTCATTCATGTATAGAAAGGATAACATGGAATTTGGTTGATAATTAACTTTTAATATAAAGTTTCTTGAATGCACAAACATACTATAAATTTGCATTATAAAACAAGGTACAATTTTCATGATGCATGGTTTGATGCTTAAAGGTTTCACATATTTAAGTTCATGAATATGTAGCAATGAAAGTGAAGTTTCTTTCAATTGGTATATTTTGCATTCAATCATTCTTATAATGTTAATAGATGATTCTTAGGTTTTGTTTAAAGTTGTTTTGTCAAGTTATTTAAAATGAATCTATTAAAATTGCAAAATACAAAACACAGTAAATTTTGCATTTGAATGGATCTTTTAATTTGGTGTAGATGTCTAAAACAATCATAAAAATTGCATTATAAAATATGGTATGTACATTTTTCATTCATGTATAGAAAGGCTACTATGGATGTCGGTTGACAGTTAACTTTTAATATAAAGTTGTTTGAATGCGCAAACATGCTAGATAAAATTGCATTATAAAACATGACCCACAATTTGCATGATGCATGGTTTGATGCTTTTAAAGTTTTAACATATTTAAGTTCATGAATATGTAGCAATGAAAGTAAATTCATATAGTTGGTACATTTTGCATTCCAATCATTTCTTATAATGGTTAGCTACTATTCTTAGGATTTTGCTTAAAGTTGTTTTGTCAATTTATTTAAAATGAATCTATTAAAATTTCAAATTACAAAACATTGTACATTTTGCATTTGAATGAATCTTATAATTTGATGTAGATGTCTAAAACAATCATAACTTAAAATTGCATTATAAATATGGTATGTAAATTTTTCACCCATGTATAGAAAGTATAATACATTTTTCATTCATGTATGAAATCATTTACGATCATAGAATGTATACATATAAATTACTTGTCGTGCATGCAAACATAATATCAGTAGCATCAATTCCTAAATACACCTACATAACAGGTAGTATACATTTAACTTTGTAACTCAATATAAGACCTAGTGAGCATGTCTTTCACAACATCGCATTCTTACGAATGTGCAACTTAAGAGTGAACAAAAAGAAATGCTAACAATGTACTTGAACTCTAAGTTATCAAAGATGAATCCAAGGAGAAGCAATTGTTGGGCAGTTCAATTTAAAAAATTCTAATGGAATGCCATCCTCAATGATCCATTCATGGTCAACTTTTTACATTCTCCATTTATTAACTTTAAATTTATTTTTTGATTGAACTTCTATCAACTTTATGCATGCTACACACACCAAGTGACTCTATTGACAACTTATGAGATCAAGCTGATAGTCTTGAAAGTAAACCTTACTCTCAATTTAATGAGTTTCTTGGAAAAAATAACCTTTCAGTGTAATAGACCCTCTTTCATATATAAAACCATTATCATCATAGTCTTCCAATAACTTCATCTTTCCTTTAGTGCACCGCATAAAATAATACTTGACATTTTCTATGTTGTTAATGGGTGAAACTATAGCAAAAACATCTCATGTACAATCAAACAAGTGTAAATTCAGATCATAATTAACATGAAATTAACTTTACCAACATGGACTTGATTTATATATTCTAGATCTCTATATTTTAACTATTATTCTAATACTTGAAGCAATATTTAAAACAAAAACATATATTATATATACTATATAATATAATATATATTATAATATAATATATACGATAATATATATAATATATATATAATATTATATATATATATAGAGGAGAGAGAGAGAGAGCGAGATGAAGAGAGAGAGAGAGAGATGAGAAGAGAGAGAGAGATCCTTTGAAAGAAATTGAAATGTTACCTTCTCTAACAAGACCATAAAATCAATCACCTTCAAATGAGACTATAGTATCCTCTTATTCCATCTCTGCGAAGCACACAATTGACATTTTCCCCTTTATATTTAGTTATGTATGTTGCCAATATTTTACATACATATTGTTTTCACAAACATAATTGAATTGTGTATCATCTATGCAAACAAGACAAAAACAATAATATTTTCTTTTATCAAATGCAAATGCATTTTCGTAATCCTTTGTTTTAATTGAATGAAATTTTTGAGTTCCTTTTACTATTTCATCTTCATATGTAATTGAACTATCTACATCTTGGACTCCAATATGCCGAAAAATCTATAGTAAATTCAAACAAGAATTCACATATGTTATTTAAAATACAATTTATATAAAAGATAATATTCATGATATTGTTAACTATATAATTTATAAATTTAAAATTAGAAATTAATAAAAATTACCATATATTAAAACTATATACAAGTTAATTTGTATATATGTACATACATTTGTACCTCCCTTGATGGGTTATTTTGATGGCTTAGTGCAGCAACACACCATTGGAAAACTTGTTCAATTGCGACAACTCAGTTTACAAAGTGGTCCATTTGATATATGTGCTCATTTTATACACACCCCTGCACCATCATGTTCTCCTTTTCCATGACCAGTCTCAAAGAAATTCCAACAATGTTTAATGTGGGTTTTCTTATGAAGATGACACAACCAAAAGAATGATCATGAATATTTGAATTGACGTTCACATCCATCTAACCATATCCAATGTTCATTGAATTTTATTCCACGAGCTTTTAATGAGTTGTAAATCTTATCAAAACAATGTTGTACAAAACGTGTATCATGTGTACAATCATCGTTGATATAAAAGTGATATTCTTTAATAACACATCGATTTAGAATCAACATTTTGTTTGGCATGTCTATATAGAATATGGACAAGCATAGATACTTGGTGAGAATGATAATATTCACTATGTATTTTATTTTGTGCAACAAATGTGTAATTCTCTACAAAATCAACTATTGACAAAATGGTCCCTAATACAAAAATTTCATGGGATTTTTTGAATTGTGGGTGCTACCATCGAGCTCTATGTGAATGCTTCGTATAATTCTAAATTTCTGTCTCAAATTTCTTCAAAAACTCTATCACAAAAATTTCTTCTTCTTGTAAATCAATACTTTTAGAACTTGTACTACTATTTGAATTAATCGATGTATGGATATATTCATATCTCTTCCATTTCACTTTTAGGTTAGACAATGATTGATAATTTATATGAATAGAATATTTGTTTTAATATAAGAAGATTTTTAGAAAAAATCACATTGCAAATATTTGTTCATCTTTAGGACAAGATGACAAGATGAGCAAGTGGCTTTAGCCTCCAGATCTAACAAAAGCCCTTCTTCCAACCCGGTAGTTGGATCTGTTGTTCACTATTTCCCTACTCGAGCATCCCCAATCTTCTTCACTCCACTTCGTCTCTTCAGATAACCCAGAGTCAGTGGACTTTGATTCATCTTGCGGCCTGGAGTTCTATCCGGTCAATAATTCACAGAACAATGTTTCTAGTCTTGTTCTCTCCTCCACCAAATCTTATCTAATCGATTTTCCTCCTTCAACCCTCAGTAGCTTTGCCAAACCATCACTGCACTCGTCTTTCCTTCCCCTCTCCACCCCACATTCTCACTCTTCATCTCAACTGGTTTCCATGAACCCCTCTGCCACCCCCTTTCGCCCTTCATCAAAGCCCAATCCCATGAATGATTCTACTGGAATATTCTACTGGAATTGCTACGACCTTCAGCCTTGTTCATCCCCACAGGTTTCCTCCCATTGTCATAGTTGTAGGTCCACCCTTACCTGTCCTTTGGCTCCCTCTAACCCCTCTTCTTCAAATCATCTAACACTTTCCTCTCCCATCCTAATTAATAGACCTAATATTTGTTTCAATATCGGAATGAGTCATAATAATAATAATAATAATAACAACAACAACATAAATAATGATAATAAAGAAATTATATCACATTTAATTAAATATATTCAACGAAATTAATATGAATAATAATTAACCCTATATCTCTAAAAAAATAGTAATAAGGATGAAGTATAGATAGTGATAATAATAATAATAGTAGATCAAGTGTTAAACAACAATAATAACTAATCTATTCAAGTAAGCTAAAGAATAACAATAATAAGAAATATTGAGGGTATATTAAATATAAGTATAATAAAAATAAAAAAATAATAAAATATAATAATTAATAATGTTGTCCTAGAATAATAATATTATTAATCATCCCAATAATAAAGCAGTTAATTTATCAAGTTTTTTTTCCTCCTCTGGTCTTTAGACTTTTGGAGAAGGGATTAAATTTTTCTCTTGCTCCGAGGAAAATTCCGATGGAAGATATTATGTGTGATGTATAATATGGGATAAAGGGCTTACAGGGTAATATTAATGATACTATTCGATAACATTGTGTTGTTATCCCTAGGAAAGCAAATCCCCCTAAGCATAACATCAGCAAGGATGAACTTGAAGCCCTAAAATCCCTGAATAGGAACCCAGACATCGTCATTTTAAAAGAAAACAAAGGTGGAGCTGCGATAATCCTTGATAAGGAATATTATCATAAGAATATGCTGGATCACCTAATCAACAATGGAAGCTACATAAAGTTGGACAAGAATCCTTTAAAAATGATTTCTATGATGGTTTCTTTTGATATAAAATCCAGTAGCACTGTTGGCTCCTTTATCCATCAGCTTATTGAGAGTAACCCTATCACTCCAAGGATCTATGGGCTCCCTAAAATTCACAAAGAAGGGGTCCCCCTTAGACCCATTGTAAACACCATAGGTGGGCCTACCTATATGTTAGCTAAATATTTGGCCACGAAGCTTAAGGCCCTAGTGGGTCGGATGGAGTCCTTTGTCAAAGACTCAGCCTCATTTGTTATCAAATTACAAGATATGAAATTTGATCCAGGTGACTGAACTTTTAGTTTTGATGTTGTTTCCCTATTTACTAACATCGCCATCAAGGAAGCCCTTGATGTCATCTTTCGGCTTACTGATCCCAACACTCCTAGATTAGTTGAGATTTGCCTCACTTCTACTTTTTTCTGTTTTGAAGGTGAGTTCTATGAACAAACCTGTGGGGTGGTCATAGATTCCCCCTCTCCCCTATTGTTGCAAACCTATTCATGGAAGACTTTGAAGCCAATGCCTTATCCTCAGCTTCTTTTAAACCTAAGCTTTGAAAAAGGTTTATTGATGACACCTACGCTATTTCACAACACATACATAATAAGTTAGATTTCTAGTTCGATCATCTTAATAGTCAATCTAACTCCATAAATTTCACCATGGAGCAAGAATTTGAAGGTTTACTTCCTTTCCTTGATGTCCTCATTTCAAGGAAATCTGATGGATATTTCTCCCATTAGGTGTATCAAAAAAAAGGCTCATACTAAGCAGTACCTTCATACGAGTTCCCATCATTTTCCTACCCAGATGATAGGTGTTCTCAACACGTTAGCCACTCGGGATCTAACGATTTCAGATGAAGACCACCTTTCTAAAGAAAAGTCCCATCTCTTTAATGTCTTCATCCATAATGGTTATAGTAGGCAGCAAGGTGTTAAAGCTTTCCTCAAAGCTAGTAAGGGTCCTAAGGTTAAGACTGATACAATTAATCATTGTTCAGGAGTTCACCTTCTCTTCATTCAAGGGACGATAGACAAGATTGCCAGAATCCTGAAGAAACATAATTTTCCCTCAACGTTTAGACCCCTCAACACCATTAGAAGCTCCCTAAAGTCTGTTAAAGACTAGGTGAACCCTATGGATTCGGAAGGTGTTTATATCATCTCGTGCTCATGTGGGACCTCATACATTGGTGAAATGGGTCAGTCTATTAACCAAAGGATTACGGAACATGCAACTGATATCAAGCATGGGAGGACCAAATCTTCAGCTCTAGCAGAACATGCGATCAAGACTAAGCATCATATATGCATTGAGGAGGCTAAGGTCATCGCAAAGATTTCTCTTTTTCATCACTGTGAGTTTAGGGAAGCCATTGAAATTGAGAAGTCTTCTAATAATATTAATAGGGATGATGGCTGGAAAATTAGTAACTATTGGATTCTTGCCCTCTCTTCTTAGTTTTTCTCCATCTTTGTCTATGCTTTTCATCCTGTTTCTTAGTTTTTTTATGTTCTATTGCCTCTTTATTCTTCCTTTTATTTAAACATTCATTAGAGAGGATTACCCTCTCTTTTTATTTATTTTATTAGTTTTTATTAATAATATCATTTATTTCTTCAATATCAGTATTTGTTTATTTAGTGCAATTTTTATTTTTATTTTTTTTAAGAGAAGAAACCCCCCTTCTCTTTTCAATTTGTATATTATTTCTTCATTCTATATATTCATTTTAAAATAATTTATTTTTATTTACTTTATTTCATTTTTCTAATATTTGTTGATTTAATTTAATCCCCTCTCTTTTCATTTGTATTTATTATTCATTTTTTAAACTATATATATTATTATAAATATAATATATATATATATAATTAATTATAATTAAATATTAAATATCATTTTTTAAAATGTCAATTAAAGCAGTTTATTATAATATAATAATAATAAAACATATATTTAAATAAATAATATCATAAGTAAACTAAAAAATAAATAATTACTAATTATTAAAAAAAATTGAACATTCTAAATATTTCCCTCCCCTAGTCAAATATAGGTGTTGGGTTAAATTATAATAATAATATGTGTATGTAAATAAATAAATAAGTAAAAAAGATAATTTTCCCTCCCTATTCAAATATAGTTGTTTTCTTCTAGCCATTAGGATGCCCTATCTTCCTATTTAACCTTCCTCTGAGATATGCCTCTTCATCTTGTCCTTAAGATGAACCACACTGGCTCGTTCGAAACATGTCGACGAAATATTTGCAATATGATTTTTTCCAAAAATGTTCTTATATTAACATGTTATGGATTACAGAAGCTTGAATTCGAGAATATTTGTTGTGAAATAAAGTTAAATTTCCACAATGATCACATTTTTTACCACCAAGACATTTCTTTTGGTAAAATAATTAATGACTTTTTCTTACACATAGAATTCCGGATATGAAATCATGGAGAATGGAAGGAGGAGGTAATTTTTACAAAATGTTTTACCAAAATTAAGGAAGGTGTCATAATATAATTGAAATTCCACATGATAACAACAACAACAAGTGTCACATACAATGATAGGTTCAACATACCATTGTTTTTGTTGCACAAAAGTACTGATCGAGACATTAATTCCATGATTATATTCTATGAACTTATTGAACAACTCTATTTTGAGTGGTGTCCAAGATATCTTTTGCATGTTCTTCATATTGATTTTGTGTTTTCTTTGCTACATCACATCCCTTGCTTTTGGTAAAACACATGAATTTTTCATCCAATATTCATATATTATTGTTTTAACATCTTCTCCAATTTTATATTTGTATGGTTGCCTAAAAATATTTTTCCAACAAGCGAGCTCGTCATTTACATCTGTTTGAAATTGAAATTCCTTATGTTTGTGCAATTTTTTTGTGAGGTCCCTAATGCTTTTTCCATAGATTTTAGCAAACGATTTTCTTTAGTACTTAATGAAATCACTTCCATTTGTATTTCTCTACATGCATCTATATTACTTTTATCCCTAGATCTTTCAATTGATTTTAAAGCACTATTTATATTTTGAATCAAATTTTCCTTCACCTTTTTATCTTTCATTGATTTTCGACTACCTAATAGAGTTGTAGCCTCTTTTAATTTCTTTGAGGTTAAGAGACCTCCTAAAATTTGAGCTTGAATTGTCACATTTCCATCTTTGAATAACTTATCAATAATGAGCTTAACATGATATCGTATAACATGGTCAGCTTTTTAATCTCCATATGTGTCACTGTCAACATTTTCTAACATCTCATCGTCAATATTGATTTTTTTTCCCATTTTTTTCCATACCATATTGTGACATTAAATTAAACTAGGTATAACTATTCATTAAATAAATAAGATTAAAAATAGAATGTAAATTAAATTGAAATTAATAAATATGTATAATTTCAATAGTACACATGACATATATATATATACACCTACCTAATGGTGATTCGACTTCTTCACTTGAATCTCTTTCAACATCTTCAACAACATCATCAACCATTGGTTCATTATTTTTTTCACTTTGTCTTTCAACATTTTCAATCTCATCATTAATGTTATGAGGAATATCACTCTATGTTGACATTACAAAATATTTTTCAAATTAGTTCATCAGATAAAAAATAAATTTTAGAATACACTAGTTAAATTTTAAATATCATTTATAATATTTACATTTACATACCTTCTTCAACTTCTAGTTGAGCTTGATTTTCACCTTCTTCAACTTCTAGCTGAGATTGATTTTCCCTTTCAATATTTAAACGTTCTTACTTCTTTATTTTGTAATAGTTTCTCGAGTATTCTCTACGAGCCTCAATGTCTCTTATTTGATCATATTTTCTCTTGCAGTTCCTTTGATTTCCCATGATAATTCAATCTATGTAGATTTTCAAAATCCAACCCAAAATAATCAATTTCAGAATCCTGCAAAAAAAACTCACTCTCAACATTTAGACCAAAAAACTGACTTTAAAAATTGAGCACAAAAGACTTACTTTAAAAAAAACTCACCTTAAACATTCAGTGAACAAGATTTACTTTAAAAAAAAAAACTCTTTAAAAATTCAGCCCAAAAAACTCACTTTAAAAATTCATCCCAAAAGAATTACTTTAAAAGTTAAGCTCAAAAAACTCACTTTAAAAATCAAGCCCAAAACAAATCCTTTTAAAATTCACTCGAAAGGATTTAGTTTAAAAGTTCAATGGAAGTGAGGAAAGAGTGAAAAAATAATGTTTTGGCTTCATTTATTTATATCATTTAGGAAAAACATTTTTTTTCGAAGGGTCACATCATTTCATTTTTGCGGCCGATGGAAAATATAAAAACATTTTCAGCCGAAATTTAAAAAAAAAGATGGCCAAACTTTTAAATTAATTTGGCCTAATTAATTTTCTGTTTATTTTAATGGGCGTTGACTAAAAATATAATTTTTCTCGAATGTGTTTTTAGTTCGACCGAACTACTTTAACCTACAACTCTACAACAAATTGGCTCTTGTCACCTTTCTCCAACTTCGGAATGGTTAAACTCCATCAAATTTGGTGAATTTACTTTTGGAACCAATACCATCATTTGCAAAATTGAATATACTTTCAGTGGATATAAATTTTATGGAATGTCATAGATATTTTCTAATTTTAATTAATTTTCTAATAAAATGTGTGAAAAAAATTCTAAAGGTCATTATGATTCAATGAAATCAAAACTTTGTATCTTCCAAAATACAATGTAAAAAAATATGAAAAAATTATGGTTCATTACATTGTTTCGTCTTTTGTAATGGGTAGTTTTTATATTTTAATTTTGAACTAATATGTTGAGAAACTTGATGCTATGCTAAACATCTTCAAAATCTACATTTTTTCCATATTGGTACATTTCAAAAAATTCTAGTAATTATGACGTGCATCAGTTAGTTTCGTAAATATAATGATATCGAAATAGAATCTCTCTAGATTGTTGCAACACAATTTTTTTTCAAGAACGCCAAGTTAAAAAAGAATACACTAGTGCCAAAAAACATGAGTTTTTATGAATCCCTTGATTTTTGAAGAAAACATAGTCAAACAATTACTAGGTTGACATATCAAATGTGAATAAAAAAAATTCCAAAAAATAAGTAATAGAAATATAATAAATTTTTTGACAAGTTTTCTTTTTATTGTAAAATGAAATTCTAAATATAAAAAATTATTTGGCTTGCCGAAAGTTGAAGAACTTCTAAAAATGATAGTTTTTTTCTAGAAAAAAAAGGCAAGAAGTGTAACCCAACTTCACATTTTCACCCATAGTGTAAGATAAATTTATTCATTTGGACTCTCCTCAATGGGGAAGATACTGATAGTTTATAATCTGACAAAGTGCAACATTTAGTGTCCATCAACATTGCCTCTATTCCC
>APFE031152609.1:0-12409 GCA_000404065.3 Pinus taeda
TCCCCCTCCCTCTCTCTCCCTCTCTCTCTCTCCCCCCTATTTATAGCTCTCTATCTCTCTTGCTCCCACTCTCTCTTCCCATCCCCCTCCCTCTCTCTACCTTGACCTCTCCCTCCCAACCCCACCGCCCCTCTCTCCCTCTACTCCCATCCCACAGCCCCTCTTTGTCCCTCTCCCTACCCAATCCATCCTCTCTCTCTCTCTCTCTTGCTCTCTCTCTCCACATCTCTCCCTCTCGCTCGCTCCATCTCTCTCCCCCTCTCCTCTCTCCCCCTCTCCCTCTCTTGCTCCCTCACCCTATTTCTCTCACTCCCCCTATCCCTCACCCTCTCTCTGTCTCTCTCTCTTTCCCTCCGTCTCCCTCCCTTTCTCTCCCCTTCCCCCTCTCCCTCTCTCTCTCCTTCTCTCTCCGTCTCTTGTCTCCCTCCTATCATGCTCTCTCCCTCTTCCTCCCCCACTCTCTCTAATCCTCTCCCTCTCTCTCTCTCTCTTTGTTCCCCCCTCACTCGCTCTCTTCCCCTTCCCCTCTCTTGCTCTCTCCCACTCCCTCTCTTTCTCCCCCTCTCCCTCCCCACCTCTCTCTCCCTATCTCCCTCCCTGTCTCCCCATATCTCTCTTCCTCTACCCATCTCTCTCCTCCTCTCTCCCCATGCCTCTCTCTCAACCCCCGCTCTCTCTCTCTCTTCCTTCCCCTATCCCTTCCCCTGTCTCTTTCCCTTTCTCTCAGCCTCCCCCTCTCCCTCTCTCTCCCACTCCCTCCCTCTCTCCTCCTCCCTCGCTCTCCCTCTCACTCTCTCCTCCTCCCTCTCCCTCTCCCTCTTTCCTATCCCCCTCCCTCTCTATTTCCCTCTTCCTCTGCTCTACCCCTCTCCCTCTCCCTCTCTCTCCCCCTCCATCCACTCTCTCTCTGCCTCCCCACCTCCCCATATCCCTCTTCCTCTACCCATCTCTCTCCTCCTCTCTCCCCATGCCTCTTTCTCTCCCCCTCTCTCTCACCCCCGCTCTCTCTCTCTCTCTCTCTCTCTCTCTCTCTTCCTTCCCTTATCTCTCCCCCTCCCCCTGTCTCTTTCCCTTTCTCTTAGCCTCCCCCTCTCTTTGTCTCTCCCACTCCCTCCCCACTCCCTCCCCCACTCTCTCCCTCTCCCTCTCACCTGCTCCCCCTTCCCTCTCCCTCTTTCCTATCCCCCTCCCTCTCTCTTTCCCTCTTCCTTTGCTCTCCCCCTCTTCCTAGCTATTCCTCTCCCTTTCTCTCTTTCCCTCTTCCTCTCTCTCTCCCGCTCCCCCTTCCCTCTCCCTCTTTCCTATCCCCCTTTCCTCTCCCCCTTTCCTATCCCCCTCCCTCTCTCTTTCCCTCTTCCTTTGCTCTCCCCCTCTCCCTAGTTATTTCCCTCCCTCTCTTTCCCTCTTCCTCTGCTCTCCTGCTCCCCCTTCCCTCTCCCTCTTTCCTATCCCCCTCCCTCTCTCTTTCCCTCTTCCTTTGCTCCCCCCCTCTCCCTAGCTATTCCCCTCCCTCTCTCTTTCCCTCTTCCTTTGCTCTTCCGCTCTCCCTAGCTATTTTATATGGTATTAATTTAATTTGCTATATAAAAGAATTTAATATAACCGTTTATTAAATAAATTAGATATTTTAAATAAGAAAATCAAATATTTAAAAAAAAATGAAAAATGAAATGTATAAAGTGGAAGAAAATAATTTATATAAAAATTTAAAATATTAAATGATATCGAAATTCATAAATTAAAACTTACAAAATTTGATGATATAGAAATAAATAAAATATTTAAAATAAGAAAATCAAAATGAAAAATGAAATGTATAAAATGGAAGAAAGTTCAAAAATTAAAGCTTAAAATGTATAATAATATAGAAATGACTAGAATATGTTAATTATAAAATTCATATATAAAATTAATGCCAAATTAAAAGCAGTCTGTAAAAAGAAAGAAATTACAGGCAAACATCAGTGAAAAAAAACAAGAAATTGCATGCAGACATCAGTGAAAAGAAAAAATTGCATGCCATCATCCCCGAATGATTCAGCGGCCATGTTCAAGTTGCAGCGGTAACAAAAAGCGCACACACAATGATGGCTTGACTGCCTGCGTCTGGACAAAAAGGCACACACACAATAATGGTTTAAACATTAGAAGGATGGTCAGTGAATGATGGCATTGTTATTTTGAGACAGAGAAAAAGTGAATTAAATCTTTTCCTCAGATTATATGAAATTGGTCTTGTGCTGCCGTTATTCTTTTCCTCAGATTATATGAAATTGGTCTTGTGCTGCCGTTATTCTTTTCCTCAGACTATATGAAATTGGTTTTGTCCTCAGATTATATGAAATTGGTACAATGACTACAGTTATATAAAGGTAATTTGCTCGATATAACAAAGAAGATGACGATGGTACTTTGCTGGATATAGCAAAGAAGATGAAGGTGTGGGTTATTGAAGAAGGACAAGAAAATTGATTAACTGCAACAAATATCTGTCTCACTGCAACAAATATCACTATTATGGCTCTCTAGTTCCCTCCTCTCCACTCTAAATACCTCCATTGATGACATCGAACAATAGAAGCACGAAAAATAATAGAAGCATGAAAAATAATAGTTGTAACATAAGTGTACCTGGAAACTGGAGTCTCCACATTGTGCTCTCCCTCTTTCTCGAAGAATCCTCATGAATATTTCTTTGTACTTCTCTTTGCTTCCATCTACCTCATACTTCATCTTGAGATTCACTTGGAGGTCACCAATGACTTGTCATTGACAAAATTTCCTCCATCATAGCATTCTTCAAATTTGTTGGCCTACTCGTTGCCTATGAGCTAGGAGCTCTTGTGGTCATCAGGTACGATTAGTACAATTTCTCTCTTGAACAAAAGTTATTGATCTTGGAAGACCCCTCTTGTCACAATTTTTTCCTCGTTCTTCCAGTGCTTCCATTTGTTGCTAGAGCCTCGTCAACCTTCACAATGTACCTTCAATCCTCACTAGGAGGCCATGGAAGAAATATTATAACCCAACAAGAGAAACAAAGATATGAGTCTAACTAATAGTAAAACAATAATAATCAAGGAATAGATATACAAAGTACTTATCTTTCTGAGAATTGTCAACTCCGTCTTGATATTTTCCTCCTTGCAGGAATCATTGAAATCCATCTGCGAACTCATCATCCTCATCCTCATAATCAACATGTTCCTTTTCTTCCCTTCCTTGCATGAGCTAGGGTTTCTTCTTTCAGTAGAAACATTGATCTAATAGCTCTAGATCTAGGATTTTATCCATAAACCGTAGGTTTTTCTGATCCTAGACTTCAAGCCTGTTGATGGCAAAAAATAACTGAAATCAATAATGGGGAGATCACTTAGTCATGGTCCTAATGAATCCCTTATCCTTTTGAGATGGTGATTCTGACTGGTTCAAATGGGTCAAATTACCCTCTCTCTCCCTGTTGACTTGTGGTGTTTCTAATAACTTATCAACAAGAAAAGTCAATCAAACTTATTGTCTTGTAGCATGCTTGCAATGAAGCAGTTCTTAAGCTGATATAAGGGCTCAACCAAACCACCAATGCAATTTCTCCTATGTAGGAAACTTCTAAAAGATGAGAACTAAATCTAAATATAAATCTAAATGGAAATACAATCTAATCTATTATGAAAACAATAAAAAGGATAGATTAGATCTAACGATTAAATGAAGGATTAGTTCTCCTCTCAATCAAGCGAAAAATATTGAATTTTGGACGAACTTGAATTTAGAATAAAAATCAAGATAATAAGCCAAGGAAATAGTTCCAGTACTTGCTACTAATTGAAAAATATATACATTCAGCTACCGATAAATAGTTATCCTATTGCACATACCTCTAAATTCAAATAAAATGAATTCAAATTAAGTGGTATAATTGCATTAAAAAAATAGTTCTCATAATACAATCATGATTAAACTAAAGATAAACTTGTCATCAATCTACTAAATAGTTATAAGTGATAACATGCATAACTATTCAAATTCATTGCCTATCTTTAATGTGAATAAGAGGCATCATTAAAATATAGGTTTTCAATGTTTAGATAAGCATACAATTAACTGAAATTTGTAATAGCGTAAAGCACAATAATCAAATAGTTATGTCAACTAATGATTCAACCACAATTAAATTTAAATGAAGACCTTCAATCAACCTCTAACTTTGAGACTAGTGCACAAAGTTTGCATACCTAACCATAGCTTTTGAGTACATGATTTCTAAAAAAATTCCATGATATCATGAAATTTTGAAACTAGAATACACCTCTCAAGATCTAGTCCAAATATATCCAATTTTATACAAAATTCAATCCTCTACAGTAGTGCAAAAAACTCTCTTTTTGCAAAGAATTGGAAGCCTTTTCTCCATGTCCTAATTGTTATTTATAATTACAAAAAGAAATGCCTAAAAAGAAGATTTGTTGAAAGAATGATTGAGATCTTTGATTTTAGTTGGAAAGATTCAATTTCTCTTCTTTACTAGTGAAATCCCTTTGCTCCAAGATTTCTTTGCCACATCGTCTCTACCAAGCGCTACAAAGAACCAATAATAAAATAAAAATAACCTATTAAAATGGAGAAAAACTAAGATTTCCAAAATTGTGAAAAACAAACTAAGTGATCCAAAGTTAATTTAATAATTTAATACAACCAAATCTAAGTTTTCCCTTGCTTTCTTTTGAAGAGAAGATTCGAAAAAAAGATCTTCTAAATGAATTTGGAACAACAAGCCACTTTGGAGCAATGAAAATTCTCCAAAACAAACTCATAAATTGATTCTTGGTTGCAAATTCATACTTGTAGATTATGTTATTTTTTGGAGTGGTTAATGACCAAATTGGTCATACAACCACTCCCATATCCTTCTTGATGATATAATATTTCCAACAAGCCCTCATGTGCTCATTTTCATTGTGCAAAATTCAAGATATCGGCCTCCAAAATCTAGATTGCAATATTAGCAAAGAGTTGGAAAATACATAGTCTTAAGATGTTTTTTATTAATGTTATGTTTAAATAAATTTAAAAATATTTAAAATAAATTAAAATAAAAACAAATATAATAAAAAATAGATATAAAAATTCCAAATAGGAGGATTTTAATGCTTTTATGGTCTGAAAGTAAAAGTAAATGAGGGGATGCATGTACATGTGAAAGAATAAAGGAGGGAGTGGGTGGAGGCCCGTGAGTGGAGTATGAGCACTCCACCACTCCAAAGGTACTTTTGATTTACCCATTAATAAATATAATCTCCTCTTTTAATTATAATTTTTGTTGAATGCTCTTTGTGCTCCTCCCACATCATCCCAAAGTATTGTGAACTCGGGTGCTTTTGAAAAAGAATGAAATTTGAATACCTCTAAGGAGTCAGGGAACTCGGGGAGAATACTCCATGTCATTGTTAAATAGTTAAAATTATATTTATAAATAATTAATTTAATTAACTTAATCAATTAAAGTTAAATAAATTTAATAAAAAAATATTACATATTGATATAAATTTTATATACAATTTATAAAAGTATAATGAAATACAAATTTACAAATTTTACACTAAGGTAATGAAATTCAACCAAACTTTGACTGAGGATATTTTCCAAATTGTAAGTTATAATGAGACGAAATTTTATCCATTGGAATATTGCAACAAAACACATGCAATGGAGCATTCAAAATGAAAATATAAGAAAAGCTAAAATATCACAAAATTAACAAAATTAAAGCATTAAATAATTTGGTTCACAAAGATTTACATGGAGGGTCCCCATAAAAGGTTTGAAAATTATAGGGGTGTTGTGGCAAAAAAAAACATAGGACTTCTAAATACAAACTTTGTCATGTGCTAATTGGAATTTGTTTCTTTATAGGTGAATAACCTTTTTTCATTTGATTCAATCCGTAACATCAAGCAATGACACCTCAATCATACAAGATATTTCCAGAATACTACAAGGTATACAACACTATTCTGACCACATATGGAAGTATCTCTACACATGTTCGTACAATAATTTCAATTCAACATATCACACTTCACAAGTGTATGGAACATACTTGATTCATCCTACTTAACAAGTTGTATCTTGCATTTATGCCTTATCGAACTTCCATATTCAAAATTGTGATAATGTCATTACTAGAAAAACCAATATTGATTATATGGTACAAAAACACGGGTATAGTAACCTTACAAATCAATTTTAAAGTATAAATCAAATGACTTTTAAATCTTGTCCAAGATTTCACAACAACAATGGCAAGGTTGAAATCACATTTGTCCTATATAAGCTCAAAATAACCTTCAAGGCGACCTCCAAAAGTGCACTTAGGACTACCCTAACCATGACAAAATTTAGGTTAATATTTTCTCAGACAAAGGTTGATTCTCTTTACAAGTTCACTTTTTATATAGTCTCTAAATTCAGACTAGGGCTTGATGCCTCTCGATGCGGCCTCTAGAGGGCTACCGAGGCCTGAACACAAGTTCAAATTTGACTTAGATAAGGTTGAGTTTGTGTCTCAAATAATAATCTTGGTCCCTGTTCTCCATACAATGTTTCATACAAAGTTCATCAAAAACCATCCATGACTTGACTAGGGTTACACCCTTAAATGATTCTCTTTAAATTGGCTTTGATACCGTGTTGAATTTTCATGATTTCCTAGAATGATAATTACTTTCTAATGATTCATTAACCAATTCATCTTATATCACATTCATCATTAATCAATTATACATAAGGAATCTCAACAATAAAACAATAATTACAGCAGGATCATGAAGAGTCAGCTAAACATAAGAGACAATTTTTTACCATGAGAAAACCCTAACTAGGGACAAAAACCCAACAACCTTTTCCTAGAGAAATTATTCAAAATTCAACAAGAGATACAATTTCATATTTCTAGTCAAAATAAATTCAAATTGACTAGTAATCTAACCGAGGTCAAACCTGGTCAAACTACCCTTAAAACAACCAAACTACTTCCGAGAATATTTCGATCAACTCTAGTTGAGTAGGGCAAATTTCAGCCTCCTATTCCTCCATAGAAATTCAGTTTCCTTCCGCAAAAGCATGCACATAAAATTTCAACCTCTTCCATATGTGCGAGGTCAAACAAAGGCAGAATAAGAGCTTGGTCAAATGCTAGACTGTCTTGGTCAACTTCAGCCTTCTTTTCTTATGTCTCCTTTACACAGATGGATATAAGATGTTATGTGTGTGTGATCTGAATCATGTTCTTTGAGGAGGAATTTGAGTTCTTTTATATAGTGAATTAATGAGCTCCAATAGTTGTTTCTTTTGGGGTTAGATGAATTGAACAATATGGATATTACTTCTACTTTTGGAGGTGAAAATTCGAAATTTAATTTCTTTCTTTTGGGCTAACTTGAATACTTATTGAAGCTACAATAAAATCAACAAACTTCCCTCTTGATGATAACCCTTTAGCATCTTAAAACACACACTTGTATTATTATATCAATTCTTCCATTTGTTGGTTTTGTTCCTTAGAACACCCCTTGAAAGATGAATTTTCTCTCACTGAATCTTCTACATATTGGTTTCATCTAAAAAATAGTAAAACATACTTCTTTCTAGAACTAATTAGTTTCTTGGCTTGGTTGTCACTTACCAACAAAAAATTGGAGTTTCCATTATATGTGTTTATGGTGAAGGAATTTCCATCCTTGATGAGATGATACTAATTGGCTTTCTACATGAAGATTTCATCAAACATGTACATATAGGGACTTCCAACTACCAGTCCATATACATCAAGTGGAACTACATCTAATTCTACTTCAACAAGAAAATGAACAGTAATAGAAACTTTGATTTTGCACTATTTTTTTACCTTTACCCTTGCCTCCATGTTGACACATATTAATCATTATGGGCTAGGATGCTCATGAGTCTCTAGTCCCAGTTTCAAGACTAGATTTATTGCTATGAAATTTTCCTATAATCTCGAGTTGAATAGAACATCAATTTTAGCCTTCTTTGTTCATGTCTTTATATGGAAGAGAATGATCATTTCTTTCTCTTCCTCATCCACATATGAGCTTCTTTCCAACTAATTAATTGAATCTATGGCCATGAGATTATTCTTCTTAGCATATTTATTTTGGTTCTTTGAGTTTATCTCTAGATGCAATTTCCAACACTTCTCCTCTATATGACCATAGATGTTATAGTGGTTATAATTGTTGCTAGGATATTTGCACTAGGGTGTTATCACTGTTATATTTTTTTCTTTCCCCTTCTAGGAAGCTCTATGGTGCTCTTTTTACTTTAACCTAGTTGATTTCCCTTATTTTATCTTAGTACTGTGCCTGCACATAATCCTCATTCTTCACTATCAGTTTAAATGACATTTGTTTCTTCCACTGATGGTTCTTTATACCCCCCATATAGTTGAGAAACATGTATGGGTTCTTTGCTGCAATACTCAAAATTATCTCCATCTTCCTAAATTCCGTGGTGTACTCCTATACACTCAACCCTTATATCTACCCGAAGTAATTCTTCTAGATCCACTAGTCTCATACATACCCAATACGATAAAACTACTTTATGATAGTATTGAAATCTTCCCACTTAATCACTAGAGGGTATCCTCTAGTCTTAAGGTTTTCATATGGATTTCCTAGCATGTTAAGGGATGTTCCTATAATATCAAATGATAAAATCAAATTTAGGTCGTGCATATATGTGGTGAACTCTAAAATAAACCTCTAACAGTTATAATTATTGGTTTAACTTCAAACCATTGATCTCACCTTGATATGTCTTGATGTAGACCTTTTCTTACCTATTGAACAAGAATTGTGAATGGTTCATGACACTTGAATTGTGTTGTTCCTTTTCATGTTATTTCTTAGATTTCCTCTTTGGTTCATCCATGTCCCCTAATTTCCCCTATGAACTGACCTCTAAATTGGAGCCTCCATCTTCTCATATTCTTAAATTTTTCACTAGATTTTCCATAAGGAGCTTCATGTTATGAATGGTATCTATGATCTATTATTATAGCCTTAAGAGCCTCTCCTCTACCACATCTTTAGAGTTATTAATAGATTGAATTACCATGGTTGAGTTTTTTCTGCTTAAACCAATTTCGATCCCTTGCATCTTCCCATAAAACACCCCAAGTCACCTGCTCTTATACCAATATGATTCATAAACTATCAAGGACATTACAATGGAAAGTTCATCACAAAATATCTAATAAAATATACTTTAAATATGAAATATATACTATGATGGTTATTTTCCCTAGAATTATAGATTTATTAAGTTACTATGTCATGCGTGCAGTATATAAAAGGTGGAAAATAAAGAGTTTACACAAATAAAATCTTTCTCCCTCCCTCTCTCTCTTTCCCTCTCCCCTTCCCACTCTCTCCCTAACCCCCCCTCTCTCTCCCTCTCCCTCTCTGCCTCCCACTCTCCCGCACTCTCCCCCTCCCACTCCTACTCCCTACCTTCCTCCACCGCTCTCCCACTATCTCTCCCTCTCTCTATATCTCTCTATCTCTCCCCCTCCTCTTTTCACCCACTCTCCCTCTCCCTCTCCCCCTCTCTTCCCCCCCTCTCTCTCACCCCCTTCCCCCCTCTCTCTCCCCCCACTCTCTCCCTCTTCAATTGTCTCCCCCTATCTCAGTCCCCCTCTTCCTCTCACACCCTCTCCCTCTCCCATCCTCTCCCCATCTCCATCTCCCTCTCCCTCTCCCATACCCTCTCTCTCTCTCTCCCGCTCCCCCTATCCGACTCTCTCCCCCTATCATTCCCCCTCTCCTTCTCTTTCTCCACCTCTCCCTCTCTCCCTATCCATCTCCCCATCCTCATCCCCTTCTACTACTCTCTCCCACTCCCCCTGTCACTCCCTCTCTCCATCTACCACCCCGTCCGCCCCCATCACCATTCCCCTTCTCTTCCCCTCACCCTCTCCCCTACTTTCTACCCATCTCTCTCTATCCCCCCTTCTCTCTCTTTCCATCTCTCCTCTCTGTCCCTCCCCCTTCCTCCCCCTCCCACTTCCCCTCTCTCTCCCCGTCTCTCCCTCCCAATCCCCCTCCTCCTCCCTCTCCGTCTCCCTCTCACTCTCTCCCCCCCATCTGTCTCTCTCTCTCCCTCTCCCTTCCACCTCCCCTCCCCCCATCTCTCTCTCTCTCTCTCTCTCTTTTCCTCTCTCTCCCTCTCCTGCTCTCTCTATCTCCGTCTCCCTCCCCCTTTGTCACTCTCTCGTCCTCCCGCTCCTTCTCGCCCTCTCGCTCCCTCTTCCCCCCGTCTCCCTCTCCCTCTCCATCTCCCCCCCTCTCTCTCTCCACCTACCCCTCCTTTCCCACCCAACTCTCTCTTCTACCCTCCCTGCCCCCCTCTCTCCCCCTTTCCCCCTTCTCCCTCTATTCTATTTCCTCTCCACCTCTTACCTCCCTCCCCCTCTCTTCCCTCTCTCCCCTCCCCCTCCACCTCCACCCCACCTCTCCCCATCTCCCCTTCCCCCTCTCCCCCTGTCTTGTCCCCCTTTCCTGTCTTGTCCCCCATTCCTGTACCCGACCTCTCACTCTACATATCCCCTCCATCCCTCCTCCCTCCCTCCCTCTCTCCCTGTTTTAATACCTCTTTTCACATTTATATAAAAGAAACACATCATTTACATTCTTATAGAAATAAAACAAATTTACTCATGAAAGATATTTTATATCATCGAAATTTCCAAAAGATTAAATAAACATATAATTAAAAAATACAAAGATATCCCTTTCACATTACAAAACAACTAATTAATAATAATTAAAATTCATTTTCACAAAAAAATCCTTCATATTATATAATTTCAAATCAATAATATTATACAAACATAAATATAACTAAACAATTCAAATATAATAATTAACTAAAATAATTATTCACTAATAACTATATAAATATAAATCAATTATGACAAAATATAAGATCAAATATAGAACAATAACTTTACTTATATGGTATTAATTTAATTTGATATATAAATTAATTAATATAAGTATTTATTTAATAGATTAAATATTTAAAATAAGAAAATCAAATATTTAAAAAAGAGAAAATGAAAAAGGAAATGTATAAAATGGAAGAAAATAATTTATATAAAAATTTAAAATACACAGTGAGATAAGAGTTCAAAAATTAAAGTTTAAAATATATAATGATATAAAAATGTTGAGAATATATTAATTATAAAATTCATATATAAAATTAAATACACCTCCCCAAAAAAGGCTTTTGGGAGGAGATAATGGCATGGTCAGTGAAAAGAAAGAAGTCCAGACATCCCCTGAATGATTAAGCCGCCATGTTAAAGTTGTAGCAGTAACAAAAAGCACAAGCACGATGATGACTTGACTGCGTGCACTTGGACAAAGAAAGGCTATCATGGTTTAAACATTAGAACGATGGTCACGGTCTAGAAATTAGAATGATGGTTAGTGAACGATGGCATTGTTATTTTGAGCCATAGAAAAAGAGAATTAAATCTTGTCCTTAGATTATATGAAATTGGTCTTGTCCTGCAGTTACTTTATAGCAGAAAAATGACACAAAACAATGACTACAATTATATAAAGCAATGACTACAGTTATATAAAAGGTACTTTCCTGGATATAGGAATCAATATAAAGGTACTTTACTGGAAGCAAAGAAGATGAAGGCGGTACTTTGCTAGATATAGGAATCAATATAAAGGTACTTTACTAGATATAGCAAAGAAGATGAAGGTGGTACTTTGCTAGATATAGGAATCACAGATTGATAGCGTGGGTTATGGGTTTTGATGAGGAAAGACAGGAAAATTGAAATTTCTAGTTTAATCTATGCAACCACATACTAAATAATGAATATGAATATAAAGAAAATACAAAGAAACACATCTGTCTGACTGCAACAAATATCACTATTATGGCTCTCTAGTTCCCTCCTCTCCACTCTAAATACCTCCATTGATGACATCGAACAACAACGTCTTGTCCACTCTAAATACCTGCATTGATTACATCGAACAACAACACGTCCTCATTCGTCTCGTCCGTGTATCCCTTCTCGCTCATCGTAGACATCGACCACTTCAAATACAATGAAATTCCTTACAATAGCAAATGAGGAAACAAAGCGGCTTTTCATTCAAATTTCATTAATCCGCCATCAAGCATTAACGAAAAAGATGAAGATGATTGAGCAGACCACAACGTCCCTAACTTGCCTGAGATGCTTTTCTTGAAATTCTCCTGCAAAGCGATTGGGTTTTCTTAACGAAAAAGATGATTGGGATGCTTTGGATGCTTTTGATTAATGACTTTTTACTATATATAAAACTAAACTTTC
>APFE031152614.1:1176-85844 GCA_000404065.3 Pinus taeda
ATATGCTTTTAGCAAGAAAAATCATAGAAGAAATCAACAGGTTGAAGGCTCAGATGGCAAGGACATTTGATATGAAAGATCTAGGAGCAGCAAGACAGATTTTGGGCATGGATATTTTCAGAGAGAGGAGCAATGGTAAGCTATGGCTATCACAACAAAAGTATTGAGAAAATACTTTTGAGGTTTGTTATGGATAATGTGAAGCCTATTTCAGTCCCTTCAGCTTCCCATTTTAAGCTTTCTTCGAGTTTATGTCCTAATACAGATGAAGAAACGGATTATATGTCTCAAATTCCATATGCCAATGTAGTAGGGTGTTTAATGTATGTGATGGTTTGTACTCGACCAGATATTTCACATGCAGTTGTGGTTGTCAGCAAGAACATGGAAAATCTGGGTAAAAAACACTGGTCAACAGTGAAATGGGTGCTTCGGTATTTGAGAGGCACAATTAGTTATTGTATTTCTTACAATAAGAGTAGTGAATTTGTTTGCGGATATGTTGATTCCGATTTTGCAGGTGATTGGGATAAGAGAAGGTCAACTTCAGGGTACATATTTACTCTTGCAGGTGGAGCTATCAGCTGGATGTCAAAGCTACAAAACATTGTTTCTTTGTCCACTACTGAAGCAGAATACATTACTGCTTCTCATGCTTGCAAAGAAGCGGTTTGGTTGAAAGGTTTGCTTGGTGAGTTTGGTAGGTTACAAGACAACATCAGGTTACTTTGTGATAGTCAAAGTGCAATACATTTGGCTAAGAATCCGGCTTATCATAGTAAATCAAAGCATATTCCAATTAAGTACCATTTTGTAAGACAAGTTATCACTGAAAGGGGAGTCTCTCTTGAAAAGGTGCATACAAAGGAGAACTGTGCAGACATGTTCACGAAACCGGTTTTGTTGGAGAAGCTACGCTGGTGTTTGGATTCTCTTGGCTTGCAAAAAAGATAAAATAATAATAACAGGGCATCAGGCGAATTGTTGTCAAGGTGGATATTGTTGAGATTTTCTGTTTAGAACAAAATAGGAAAAATCTCAGTTGATGACAACAATAGAATTCAGGTCCTAGATTAACTCCGGGTTGTTGGGAGGGAGTTAATGCCTCCTATATTTGATGTGAGGGAGTTAATGAGGCTGTTAGATTCTCTATGCTATATAACAGGCAACCATTCGGATGGTTTGCTAAGAGGGTGAGAGTTTTATGAGGTTTTCATCATGTAATCTCCTGTTTGATTAATAAATTCCTGATGCCTATGTTTGGTGGACGTAGTCTAGATTGGTTGGGTGAACCACATTAAAAACTATGTCATATGTGCTTGATATTCTGCTGTGTGTTTATTTGATTGTTGTGCATTTGAAACCAACACCTGTTACCAATAATTTCGTTGAGAAATGGATCTAAATTATTACCAATAATTTAATAATTCAATAAAATAATATTACTAATTAAATACTCAAGCTTTTATAAAAATGAAAATATTAATGAATTGAAAACCTAAACGAACTTTGACAATAATGTCCACGGGTTGAATCAAATAGATCGCGCAATTTCTTTTTATCACTACCCCATCCGATACCCAATAACGCTATTTAACACAAAGTTGGAAATTCGAATGCTCTCATATTCATTCGTTATTTTAATAGAACCTAGTAACAATCTACACATAAATGTCACAACAATGACCATTTATACATTGATATGGATCATGATTTTAGTGTGGGTTAGCTCGACAATAGTTAGTTTTCCTTTTTAATTAAAGTACATGGGAAGGTAATTATTTGCAAATTAATTCAACTATGTTTAAATGTATGGTTTATTTTGGAGATAAATTAATAATAATATTACAAAAAATAATTAGATGTGTGAACTTATCTAGTTGGTGCTAAAAATCAGTTGGGTTCATGAGATTGTGTTTTTCACTGTTAAAATAAGTTTTGTATGAAAACCTTGGTGGCCATAAGGGGAATGATTTCTTGACCCACTGAGAGCGGACTAACGCTCAGTCGATAACATATATATTAGCAGCCTCACCCTCGGTGTAGAAATAAGCCAATCCTCCACCCCCAAGTCCAAATCATCTTGCACTCTTCTACCACCAACATTACATGTCCCCACATATATCCTGTAATCTTCATTATCATTCAGTGTTCTAATCTTGTCAGTAATGCCGACAAAAAACACCCTTGTACGGAGGACGACAACAATATTAACATAGATCTTTTGTGAGGAAAATCTCCAATTTCTCCATGGAAAGATGTTGCCTCCAATCAAATCCTCATAGAGAGAAAATTCTACCAATTGAACTGGTTGATCCAATTTGATCCAAAAAAGTAGTCATTTCCCTGCGAAAACATACTAAAGCAATTGCAACTGGTAGATGAATGATGATTGAACATAAAGACCATAAACTTCACTCTATTCTCAACAAACACACATACTCTATTTCGTCTAGCACTCCCATGAGCGACGTCAAGCCCAAACAAGATCTAATATCAATTTAAAAAATTGATCACTACATTAATTAATACATATAAATACATGTAGTGTTGTCTTAAGATAGTTAGACTCTCTTGGGCACACAATCACTTGGTTGAGAGAATGTCTCGACCACACAAAAATCTAGAAAACATCTAGATTTAAACAACTCCTAAGAAATATGAACAAAATCATTTACAAAGAAACAATCACAATTGAGACAAGTAGGAATTATATTTTCAAAGTTTGAGCATCATCATTAGAGGGTATGCTAAAAAGGGATTTCGTGAAGAAGCCATTTCACTGCATTATGAAATGCAATAGAGAGGTATGCAACTGGATAATTTTAATTTTCCCTTTTAGCTTAACATATGCATATCCCTTCTATTTCTGTGAGAGGGAAAAATGATCCATTATAATGTGATCAAAACTAGGCTTGATTCCTATGCTTTCATGGTTACCGCACTTATGGATATGTATACCAAATTCTATAGTATAGAGGTTGCATCAGACTTATTTGACAAAAGTTCTGAAAGAAATATGGTCACATGGAATGCAATTGTTGTTGGATATGCCCAGTATGGTTACACCAATAAGGTAATATGTCAGCTTAATTCAATGAAATTAGAAGATGTGGAACGAGATGCAATAACTACAATATTCGTGCTTTAATCCTGTCCATAATTGTCAGCTCTACAACAACATATATTAAGCCATGGGTACCTAGTTAAGTGTGATTTGGAATTAGATGGTTTTGTGGGGAATTCGGTGTTGGAGATGTATGATAAATGTGGGAGTCTGAATATTACATCCTAACTGTTTAACAAAATGTATAAAAGAGAAGTTCTTTCATGGAATGCAATGATTGAACTGGATATGCCAAAATGGACATGTTCACAAGGCTTTGGCTCTTCTTAGTCAAATGCGACTAGTAGGTTGTATACATACTTTGGTTACCATGTCTAGTGTGCTTCAAGCATGTGCAAATTTAGGATTTTTGAAACAAGGTATGTGAATCAATGCGGATGTGCTTAAATGTGGGCTCGAGTTTGATGTTTCTATCGGGAATTATCTTATTGCTATGAATAATGAGTGTGTGAGAGAATAAGTTGCATGCCAATGTTTGATGGAATTCCTAACAAAAATGTGGTCTCATGGAGTGTTATGATTGTGGGGGTATGTCCATGGTGGACATCCAATTGAGGCTTTGGTTCTATTTAGGCAAATGCAACTAGAAAATGTGAAACCAAATTCAGTCACCATGGTGAGTGTGGTGCATGCATATCATTATCTAGCAATTGTGCAACAAGACAAGTGCATTCATGGTTACATAATAAAAACTATATTTGAATCAAATGTGGTTGTGGGAACTGCCCTCATAGATGTATTCTAAATGTGGTAATTTTCAAATAGCATGCGAGCAGTTTGACCAAATGCTTAAAAGTAATGTCATCTCATATAGTGCAATGGTTGTTGGATATGAAATGCATGGACATAGAGAGGAAGTACTTGTAATTTTTCCCAAATTAATAAATCAGTCATGAAGCCAAATGATAACACCTTTGTTTCTATTTTATCTTCTTCCAGTCATGTAGGCTTGTTGAATAAGGGACAACATTTTTTCATGTCTATGATTCAAGATTACATAATTACACCTAGAATTGATCATTATGAATGCATGATGGACCTTCGTGGTTGTGTTGGTCATCTCAACGAGGCATATGAGTTTATTGAAAAAAAATCATTAGATATTGGTGTTACTATGGGGGGAGCCTTCTTGGGGGCCTGCAAAGTTCATTGTGATATTGAGCTAGGCAAACATGTAACAAAGTACCATTTTAGGTTTATGCATTCCTTTCACGAGACTTATCAAACCCTGAATCTATGAAAGTTTAGGCAAGACTAGAGTCCTTGTTAGGGCATTCAGAGGAGGAATGCTATGTTCCTACCACAAACTTTGTGTTACATGATGTGGAGGAATAGGTGAAGGAATGCATATTCTATACTGAGAGAAGGATGTTGGTCATTACTTGATTTTTATTTAAAGGAAAAATGACATAGTAGTATAATTAGTGTATTGAAAGCATCACTTGGTAGCCCGAGAAGCTATAGATTCAATGTATGAAGATGCAATCATTATGAGCTTCCATTTATGAGTGTTATACATTGATCCAACTAAAAGTTGAAAATCAAAATGTGCTTATGAACATAACATTTCCTATAAACCCATGTATAGATATAGAATTTCACATTACCAATTCATGTCAAAGATTATTTTGTGGAAATGTTCTTGTTTAGGAAGTCTATCCATCATTTTAATGTTGATCACACCTACATTATTTATGGATACTTAGTAAACCTTACAACAAGAAACCATTGTTTACTTTAACGACTGCAATCATATGATTGGTTCTTTCATTTCAGCTTCTAGATAATAGAATGTATTTTGGTTTCTGGTACACTGTATTGTTTGGGTATCTAGTATGTAGACAACTTGTAGCATGAAATTGGTAGTGATTTAAGAGAAGTGGCATGTGAGAGGAGGGTTATTGATGATAAAAATCAGATAGTGTGGGCATATCATTGGTCAAATGACATGAATTCTACTCACTCCACACTAGTGTGTTTAAGATTCCCTTATACCCTTTTGACAGACGCAAATCCTGCTCTATATCAAAAGTTTTGGAGAGGATTGTATTTGGAAAATGCTTGTTTCCATAGAAGGTATTATTCAACCACATTGATAACCAGTACATGGGAGGTATTGGTTTAGTCATCCATTCATATCTTGCAGACTCTGATCATATTAGAAACAACTGAAGTTGTGGTTGTATGTATTTTTTGAATTGTACTTTATTCTTGTTATATAGATCTACAACCTTTGGTTTAACACATGTGGCAATTATTCAATTATGCTTGTGTTGGCATTATATATACATATGACAATGGACATATTATATTTAGGTTTGGTATTTGTATGTTTGGGAGTTATTTGTTTACATCAATCATATTTATAGCATGTAATTATTTCAATATGAAGAAGGGATAAACAATAAATAGTTGAAAGCAGTAATGGAAACTACTAGAAATGCTTACATCTGCATATACATATTCATGGAAATAATTGTTGGTAGAAACATCTTGGGACATAATTATGAATTTATTATTGTAGACCTTGTCAGGTGAGATCCATACCATAAATGATAGAATTTTATAGTTTCTACTTACTAGCCATGAAGTAATAGAGCCAGATTAAGTTTTCAATATACAGTATTACTCTCCATAGAGATGAGAGGATTTATACTCTTGTCTGCTACAAGCTCAATTACTTTCTTGAACCAATATATTATCTAATTAAATAGGTCCTTTTCATGTTTTCCACATATATGTAATGAAACATCGACCCTATGGTGAGGTTCATACCTTGTACCACAAGGTATCTCCCCCTCGTGTTCAATAGCATATTTTGACCTTAGTATTAAAGATATGTATCGATTGTGTGAGGCATTTTGTGAAGATCCTTCCAATATTTTTCCACCCTAAGGGTCAATACATGGCATTAGGTCAATCCGAGGTATCAACCTTGTAGGGATCAATACCAAATATCAATACTTTCCATGTTGTGGTTTTAGTAATGACCACAATATCAGGGATGATACTTGATATGATCCCTTTTTATCAAGGGGTCTTTAATGTTGCCTTCATGGCTATGGTACACCCTCTCAACAGGGTTGATACCAATGATCAATTGTTCAAAGGGTTCCATACTTGGTATTTACCTCGTGCCTATTGGGTGTTTAGGAAAAGACCATAACACCAAGGATGATACCTAATCCTCGTGGAAATTTTGGAAATCCATACTTTAAAAAGAAAATCATTTTCACCTCATTTACTTGAGGTCCTCTAAATCTATTTCGTATGAATTTAGGACTTAGGGATGAATCTAAAATATTTGTTAAAGTAGAAAATACTTTAATTATGTTCAACTTTTTCACTAGGCATGCTCAAGGATATATATAACAAAAATGTACTTGAAGGAGAGACGAATATCACAACGCTTAGGGAAAAATCTTAACTAACATAAAGATTTGATAATTACTTCCATAGAAACCAATTTAGAGTACTCCTAATTTTTTTTCTTAACTTCATCTGGATATGTTAAACACATAACATTTCAGTGTAGTCCCAACAACTAATTTCATTAAAGAAACCATCAAACTATTCATAAGAAAGAGAAACTAATGTTTTATTTTTAAATATGCAACATAAAAATTTAGGAAAATAATAGTATACTTGATACACTACATAAATGAAGATAAATAACAATACCTTAGTTCATCGCAAGCTAGCACAACAATTACCTTTAGTTAATCCTAACCAAGGATGCTTTAGTTGTTTCTAAAAAGACTACCTTGGGCATCGATTACCAACACCACTAAAAATCAATTCAAAGGCCTAATAAGGCATCGAGTGTTGTAATGCTCTAAAAGAAGAAGGTGAACAACAATAGTCCCCTGGAAAGTCACTCAAGATGACTAACATTGCGGCTTTGGTTGAAGCTCCCCTCGAGTCGATGGCTCAGGCTCTGAGGACATCACTTGGAAATGCCAATTCTATTTACTTGGCACTTACCTATGACGATGTCACTATGGAGGGTTTCTGCATGAGCTCTTTTGGATTCCATGCCAATCTCAATCTCAATGTAATATCATGTACAAGAAGCCAAACGATGCAGCGAAAGGAGTAGCAGTTTCCAATTCCATATGCGTTGGTTGGGAATTTTGTGAGTCATTGCCCTGGACAGTGTAACTGGCCATTTCATCAACCCATGTATGGACCAAAACTCCTCCCTTGGTGGCACCAATTAGAGGGGTGGGAAAAAATGGCATGATCATCAACATGGCCACCATTGTGGCAAGAGAAATCACCAATCCATTCAACATTGACTACCTCCAAGGGGATGTCGCTACACCTTTAGACGTCATTTCTTCAACGTAAGTTAAGTATTAACTAAAATTAACAAAATCCTACATGTAGAAATAGGTGGATGGTCATTCATGCTAAAATCAAAGTCTACATCTCCCAAATATAAGTTTTCCCTGCAATTTAATGGAAGGAAAATTTGATCCCTAATAATGAATGATAGATTTGTTCTACAAATCCATTCCTTACTACTGGCACCTTCTGCCGACTAAATGCTACTTCCTTCAATCTACTAACTTGGTACAAGAGCTCTCTTATTTTCTCGTCCTTTGCAAGGATTTGTATCCTTAGCTCCTTGTTGTTCCAACATTTGCACTATCACTGCTTCCCTAAAAACATAATTCCCAACAGAGCACTAGCCATTGCACATGACAACAAAGTATTGGGTTGTCCTAATGCTACTTCCTAACACTTCCACAAACCATTTCCCTTAACACTTTCATCCCCAAAACACTAACTCATCCATCCTTCATTCCCAAAACTCTCATTCTTGAGTTCGAAATTTTCCTCATCTTTTGAAACACGACTCCTTTCTCCACTAACCCCTGAATCCCTCTATTCATCGAAATTCCCCTAAGTTTCCTCCTCCGCCCTTGGGGGTTGAAACTCTAGGCCCACCAATGGAGACTCTTCATTTTTTGCATTGTTTTCACTCAAATTCTCATAAGCAAGAGGAGATAACCATGTTAGGACGATCCCAATTTTTTTTACAGTTACCCTTGTTCAACGCATATGACATGGTGCTTACTATAGAATTTGTATTCAAGTTATGCTCGAACTAGATTTCTAGATAAATGAATAAATCTTTCTGTTTTTCAGATATCGTTGGCTTACATCTAATATTCACTTTTCTCTCTACAGATGAATTTCAAGTTAGCAATGAAATAATGAAAGAAGGAGAGTTTAATATGGATAGAAGCAAACATTGCCATTTCTTGTGTGATGTGTAAGAACATTTATATTACTCTCGCATATGCTTGAATTTGGAGTCCTAGGATTTTGTTCCTTTTTTTTACCATTGTAACTTTTGCTTACTTCTGGGGACATGTCCTATTGTTGTGACCAACTTCTTTGAAAATTTCACAACATTTTCATTTACTCTAGTTTCTACACATGATGTTCACTTTGTTTCTTCAACAATTTTGATGTTTGTGACAAATTTTCCCACATATTATACAAATATGCCAATTCCTTCCAATCACATCCTTTAAACATGACCAATAATGTCTCTAGTGGCATTCTATTTGCATCATCTTTCGTTTCAAGAGTAGAATTCAAGATTCTCTTTTGTAATGCCATCCCATTGTTTCTCAATATTTCAACTACTGGCACAACCACCTCTATCTCATCTTCTAGAGTTGGAAACTCCACTTCATCATGTTTTCAGGTATCTCTTAACAATATTCCCATAGAATATGTCGGGGACTACTTTGTATTGAAAATTTGAATCATGTTCGTATTTTGGTTATTGTCATTCATCTCATCTTCACCATTTCCTCATTGATTTTCTCCATGGCTTGGTTGAACGCATAAATAATTTAATAGGTCCATAACTTTTCCTCATGCAAGAAACCACCAAAAATGGATGCTGAAGTCATTTATTGAAGATTTCCTCTCATTCATCACTTATGAACTAAAGAAGGAGGGCCAAACTCAAGTAAACAACTTGAAATATGAGTATTTTTGCAAATCCATGAAATATTTTCTAAATATATGCAAATTAGTTATGATGTGATTATCACTGAAACTTTTCTTAGCAAAAAAGCATTATTTCCACTTTAGATTACATAATTTCGTTCACCTATTTGTATTGCAAATTTTTTTATAGATGAAGGAGAAGGTCTAGTGCTTCTGCAACTATTATTTTAGTTTGTAAATAAAAATTACCTTCACCAAAACACTTTGTTAACCCACCCGTAGTACACGGTCATAATCAAAAGCAATTTCATAATGATCAACTTTTCTAATTTGTGTCTCTCTACATTATAGTGGAATTGATATCCTCTTCCAAAGGGTTCCAAAGTTAGGAGATCTATGTTCATTACTACATTCCTCTATGTTATTGTTCCACAAAATTTTGAAAAAAAATTGTTGTAAAAGGAGGTATGAAATTTATTGGTGCACTAAGACGACTTTATAAATCAATCTTAATCCTACATTAATATGTCAACCTGGGATTCATCTGTCTATTTCAAGGTTATGAGCATTTTCTGCGCGATAACAATCAGAGAGTGAAATGCAGGTAATTAATCCTAACTAATCATAGCAAAAATAAACAATCACTTAACAACTCATTAATTCGTAGAAATGCGAAACAATAATCATTCTATAATTCGAAATCGAAAAGATAAATCACTAACAAACTATTTCAAACCAAGCTCTTAATCCAATTTCCTAACACAAGAGAGGAAATCAACCTAAATAATCAATTCCGTGTGCATTAAAAGAGACTATTCAAATCATACTTAATTATGAAGAGTATTAAAAGTCGGAAATAATTGCAGAAAGCAGATACTTAATAGGGAACAACAATTATATAAAACTTACTTTTTGTAAATAAACACGATATTAGATGAGCTATATAATGTATTGTAATTCAACCTAGAGAAGATTCAATAGCAACGTAAATCTTGATAGTAAAATGTAAATAGCATAATAAAAGGAAAAGTGGATCTTCCAGTGACCGGGCCCAAAGCCTCCAGAAGAAAACTATTATCAAAACTCAATACATGGATTTAATGGAAACTTTCGAGTCTTTCATTAGCTTCCAAAAGAATTACATAATCACTTTGACTCCTTAAAGTCCAATTTGCATTTGCAGTCTTGCTGTAATTTTACAAATTACACAATTGCCCATTACTTTCATTCTAATTTACTAGTGCTATATATTCTATGAATAACTAGAAAAATCAAAGCTTATCCTGAGGATCAAAAGATCCTCAATATTACATGGTTGAACAATTGGATTTCCACATGAATCATGTATTTTCCCTCCTCCTTTAGCATGGTTCATACAACTATAATCAATGACTTCTACTTTTCTTTGCAATGCCGCCTTATTCGAAAGGAACAAAAGTTGTCCAATCTAGGAAATTTGCACATAAATGAGCGGAAACTTAGGTTTTTGATACCAAAAACATGTGAATTGTCGAACACTACTTCTTATTTTCTTTCCATGGTCTTTCTTCGAGAATGTGATCAAGATGAGAGTAAAGTCATGGAAAACTATATGATTAATGAAGAAAATGAGGAGGAAAAGCATACCTTTCTCATGATATAACATACTCCCCAACTTAACTTTTTCCCTGTCCTCAAGCAATAAGATAATTAAGATGCAACTGAGTCAGAGAATAGGTGGCATATGTTTCTTCCTTATAGACACGAAAACTATTGTTGCTTCAAGTACTGCAAAGGCTCGACTTTCCTGATGTTCAGATAGTTCATAATTACATTGATACCCATCAGGAGGATACCAAATGATATGGATTCTGTAGCGACATTCAATCCAAGTAGGACCCTCAGTCAGGAAGTTCCTGTAACCAAAAGGTTCTTGATTTCTGACACTATTAGGAGAGGTTGTCCATCTTTGCTTTGCAGCCAAGAGAGATTCTTCTCTAATTTCTTCAAAATATTCCAAACCCGACTTTATAGTGTCTATGTGGATGGGGCCCAAGGTGGACAAAACTCCTTGTTTTTCCATAAATCTCTTATACTGTACCCAAAGCTATAGGGGTAGTGTACAGTCACATCTTACCCAAAGATCTTGTCGACTTTCTCTCCTCTAGAAATTATCATGTGCCTTAGCCCATTTGAGCTAGTTTTTAGCAAAGGAAAGGAAAGCCTAGAACTAGAAATTACCGAGGAAGGGGCTCGAATTGGCATCCCTTTCATATTCCAACAAAACATTGTACAAATATAATTCACATAAGAAACGTTTTACATCCTTAGTATGTGTTTGATAGAATTTAACAAAATCATGAGTATATTTAAACTCAAAAGGCTAACTAGCTCTAATGGCCTTAGTTATTAACAGTAAATATCGTTTGAGAATAAAAAGTGCATGGTTTGTAGTAGGTGATGTACAAGCTAGTGCATTTGAATAAACAAAACAAATGGTTTTAATTTGTTCAATAGCTTTCTGAGGCAACCCTTATAGTTCCTCCACTTTCTTCCATTCTACTCTAAGGTTGACATATGTTTCATCCTCTATTGTGATCAAATCATTAATTTTTTTCAATAACTCTTGATATTTCTTCAAAGTCACAACTTCCTATTGATATTGTAGTAGTACTTGTTGTAATTCTGTCAGTTTTGTCCTTAGTTTTCAAATAATAGCCTCTATACCAATGGGATATAGGGAGGTACATCCTCAGTTTAAGTTGTCTTACTACATGTTTCTATTAACTCTATTTGAATGGCTACTTCCATTGTTACCACAAGAACACCAAGGTCTGTTTGAACAACTGCTTCTACCACTGACATAGAGACACAAATATTTCCCTGAAGATCCGTTTGAGTGGTTGTCTCTACCAATTAAATAAAAGAACAGGAATCTGTTTGAGTTCCTATTTTTACCAATTCCAAAGAAGAATAGGAATCTATTTTAGTTCCTATTTCCACCAATTAAATAGAAGAACAAAAATCTGTTTGAGTTTCTACGGAACTAGTACAAATATCCTCAGTTTGAGTCCATGTTAGATAGGTGTTGATGTTTTCCATTTGAATCCCAGTGGGACTAAGAGAATTCCCCCTTTGGGTTTTGATTAATTTTGACTCCATTTCTTTCCTTTGAATTTTCTTAGAGTCCCTTGAGCATTTTCTAAGATGCTTAATCTTTCTTTTCAGCTTCTTACTTCCTTTATCCATCAATTCCAACCTATGATCATCTCACCTCTTTACTCTTAAAGTAGGTTTTTTTACTGGGGAATAAGGTCCAACAATAACATTCTCAAAGGTAGGGGCGGTTTCAAAATTGTCAGGCTCACATTCAAGTAAGATTATGTCTCCTAAGTTGGCTTCTGACTCATCAACTTTGTCAGGGTTTGATCCAGGTAAGGTCGTATTTGCGAAATTAGCTTCCAGCTACTCATCATTATTAGGGTTTTATTCGAGTGGGGTTATATCCCCTGAATTAACTCTAGGCTTCTCAACACTATCAAGGTTTTGCTCAAATGAGGCTATATTCCTTGAATTAGCCTCAGGCTCGTAGGTTTTAGCTGCAAAAAAATCTTGCCCTTCTAATTCTTTCATTTCTCTGTCGTTTTTGGAGGAGGGTAATGTCTCCGTATGGTGAGAAATATGAGGAGAAGTGGAAGGGATAGGCATATGTAGATTCTCAAATTGGCACAGCTCCTCAAAGAGAGATCCCAAATTTTCTAAGACTCGAGCCTCCTCTTCATCATCACCCTGGGGAAAAGAAAATTAGTGGTTATCAGGGGATCCATGGGATGGTCCCACCTCATCTATGACTAAAATAATGAATCTCCACTAGGCAGTTTACTCAATCTGTCTTCATTTAATAGGAATAGATGTCAAAATAGAGGCTTTCCTTTTCCATCTCCTTTTTGGGGCTTGTATCTCCATGGTCTAACATTCTTCCTTAGGTTGGGTGTTTTCATGAATTCCTTCTAGGGGCAGTGCACCATAGCTTATAAAATTGTCCCAGTTTAATGGTAACTGAGTTAATCACTTGATGAAAACTAATTTGATTAGACCATGATGACTGACTATGGCCTGCAGGTTCTTAGACTTCCTTACTCTACTAAAAACTTCATGTAATATCATAGTAAGGAAAGATAGAAAATTAATTACCATTTTATGTTTTAATGTGGCTAACAATTTAAGGTGTCGAGGTATTACCACATCATGGTGACAATCGCGTGTGACATATTTCTGAATGAATTTTTCCAGTTCATGTCATGGTTCACTCAGGGATGTATGGCAAACACCTTTTCCTTTCTGCACTAACTCCTCGCCGGGATCTTTGAACAATTCTACAACTTCATGAAATACTGTGTAATTTTCGACCCAGTTTATGCCTTCTGTGGGGAGGCATGTGACCTCTGCTAGAATGGCTTCAGTTACTATTATGGTCCTTTCTTTCACAATTGTGATTTCATTATGTAACTTCTGCAAGAATTCCAGAGCAACGTCATAATTAAACCCGTGTAGCCAAGTGAGATATTGTGCCCATCTTGCACATCCTAGGATATCTTGGGCTTTCATGGTAATTCGTAATAGCATAGGATAATTGCGAACAGAGATGCCACCCATATATATTGTTCCCTAAGGACAATCTGCAAACCTGCATGAACTATTGAATTCCACAAATCTCGTAATGAAACAACATAAACTTCATGTAGGAGTATACATAATAGAAAGTAAGTATAAATTCTTGACAATAATATCTTATCATATCAAGATGTATGGCAGTTTTTTTCTAATCCTCCACCTTCACGTCGTAATAATTTATGATCGTCCCCCTTTAATGAAAAATATGGCGACCACAACCTACAAAGCATGTGGACGGGAAAGAGAACATGTAACATCATTAATACAACCAAAAGTGGTCAGAACAATTAGGTAGTCTGAATTGAATGTAATAAATGCATAGCCATTTGATTGGCCAAAGAGGATTGTGAGAAATAAAGCCATGGAAAGAGATTTACCTTTCGGAGTATGTGCAATGAAATATGACGAGGCTCTACTTTAAATATATGACTGTTGATGTCGAATGACCGGATAATGCTGACGTGGTTCATGTAATCTACATATGTTGCCCATACTAGTTATTAAAGATGTAGTCACAAATCAAATGTGTTTTCTCCCTTTCTATTTAGTATAGAAGAACTAAGGACATAGTAAAATTTTGGCAACTTCAAATTATACTTCAATACCATAAGTAGAGCTAGTGCTTCCAGTAGGCATCTATAGCCTCGACTAGGTTTCCTTTTAACCCACAGATGAGCTGGTATCCTAAAATTTAAAAATTATTTCCCATTTAAAAAGGAAATTGTTTTGTCATGATGACCAGATAGTAACAATGCCACTCAGTGGATCATAACAAAGTGAACATGCCGACTAATGATGAGTGATTAGACTCATAATTGGGTAACTATATGGACCTTAATACACCTCCAATCTTATTAAAATAAACTCTTCTCATAATTCCTTACATGTTTTAATTATGTTTTTCTTAATGAGATAAGTAAAAGTAAGATGTACGTGTAGGGGTCTAATGTGCATTGGTTAGAAGTTTTTGAGAGCAAATCATGGCAATTTTGGCTAATTAAGGGAAGAAAATTGAATGAGACAAGGAGGAGAGCTTATAAGAGATATATCCTCCTCATTAAATCCTCACTCATTCGAATATTCTTCAATCAAATAACACTAGTTCAGAGTTGCAAGAAAGAGAGACATGAAGATCATGGGTAGCCGAGCCAGTGATAGTTAAGATCCAGTTCATCTTGAGTTTGGTAGCCAAGCATCCATAGATTTAAGGAAGTTGATGGAGACTTTAGTTTTATAAACAAGGAGGCCTAGAGCTGTATTAGCATTCAGATTTTTTATGGAAGAGCACTAGGCATTTTCAAGTTCAAGCTTTGTGGCAAAACATTGTTATGTAATTTTTCTAATATGATAATGAAAATGAGCATTTCCTTGATCCAGCACTGAGTTGACTTAGAGGGCTGAATATCTTGGGATAGGACCTAACCCTAGCAGCAAAGGCTACTGTTCTTGTACTTGTATGTTTAGGTTATTTCATAGATCCAGTGTTGAATGGATTCTATCATTCTTTCATTGCAAGTAGTGGTAAATTTGATTAGTTTGCTTCCATCTGTGCATAGCTTAAAAAGTAGTTTAGAATAGGTAAAGGAATTCCAAAAAGGTTGATAGCAGGTGGATTTGGCCTCACTCCTCCCTCCAGGGACCATGGTTTGAGGGACAACTCCTATTCAATCCATAAATGATAGAATTCGGATTTCTTATGGAATTTAGGTTTTCTGCTACTTAAGCCAACAACTTTTCAGTTTTCAAGAATAGGTTTTGATTGTCATTTCTAATATATTCAACTTTGTATTTGATCTCATGGTGTTTCAAAATATTATGCAAGTATTTCCTTGCACGAGTTAGGAAACTGAATAATGAAATTCAGTTTTCTTAAGTTGATTGGGAATATTATTTGTTTAATATGATTCATGGATAAATGTTGGTAATGTATGTATTGCAGGAGTTTCAATAGTGCAAGAAGACCTCATGCCAACAAACCCAACCTAATCTCATCCATCCATGATCAGAAAAAACCACCAAGTTAATCAACCAATTCATCATTCCATAAGAACAACTTTCCAAGTTTGTTGAGCAAATCAAGCCATCTTACAAACTCTATTTTGAGCTCTCAAGAAGTCCTAACCACTCCCTTGCCCTGTTTCTTCCATCATTCATCTTCCCTAAGCCCTATACCACCTTCCACATCACTCGTATTTCTCTTGGTCAAATCCTGTAGGCATATAGGGGATCCTGTAGGAGCATTAGGACATCTTGTAGGAAGCATTAGGACATCCTGTAGGATGACCTATAGTGGCTTTTTTTGAGGTTGATTTGTCGAAAAAGAATCTATGAAGATAGCAAAAAACCCCTAGCTAACTCCAAAACCATCTGACCTTCCATCACCATCTCTAACCCACCTACCACATCACCAAGAAGATTTAGCATTCACATTTTCACAGAAAAGGAAAAAAGAGTTATTGTGTTCATTCATATGCACAATAGTAGAATGATTGGTTATTTTAGATTGCATGCCTAGGACAGTTAGGATTACACACATGTTAGCTTAGAACTCTTTTGAACTAAGATCTCTTAGCAATTAGTTATATGAGTGGTGTGTTTAAAGCATTGATTTCATTCATTCCTTACTGCAATAGACAATCTTCCAATTCTCCCAATTAGTGCAAAATTCCCCTTTCTTCATTGCTAGTCAAACTTCTTATAAATGAATAGAAGTCTGGTTGGAGAAACCATAGTGGTCTATTACTAGCTCAGCAGTGACAAAGAGTGGACCCATCGCATCTATTTGTGTATAAATCATTGTCACCTCCAATTTTTTACGAACCCTGGGTTGATAAAGTAAATTTGGTAGCCCTAGGAATTGTAGCATTCTTGCTAAAATACTGGTGCTCATCACTTTTTGGCACCGTTGCTGGGGAGGTGTCTGAGTAAGATGTGGTTTGTGCTTTCTTTCTTCCATTTCTTATCTCTTTCATTCTGCTATTAGCATCATTTTTGCAAGAGTAATTGTAAGTTGGTTTGCTTTCTTTTCCAGTCTGGAAGTGAGATTTCATTTAGCAATTAGTATCCATTCAATTTGTTATTTTGATTCTACAATTAGTCTCAAAACTTCAAAAAACGCAGAACAAAAAAAAAAACTTCTATCATGCCTCGTAGGAATAGGGATAACTTAGGAAAATTTCTGCCAAATACACCCACCACTTCAAAAAACTAACCTTCCCTCTTCTTCAATTGCTATGAATTGGAAGACCCATTAGGTGAACAACCAAAGATTTTTGGAGAGCCTACAAGGAAAGAAGAAGAAGGAGAACCCATTCCAACTGACCTAATGGCTGGAAAGAAGAATGACAAAGGAGATAGAGAAAAGAATTGAGGGTGATTTTCCCATTAGAGAAACCAATGGGGATGGCAAGATGAAAAACATAAGCCCCTATGCTCTTCCTCGCTTCCATGGACTAACCTCACAATATCCAGATACTTCCTTGTTTGAGTTCATTGTCATATGAAAAACTTATGATTAGACCAATGATGATCAGAAGTTGAAATTATCCCCATCCATTCTCAAGGATGCATCATTGCACTGGTTGATAGGTTTACCTAGGGATAAAATCACAACATGGGCTTAGATGTAGCAAGCCTTCAACAGTAAGTATCGGGACTACTGCAGGTCCAAAGACACTAAAGAGGAAATTTTTAGAATGACATTGGGGCATGCTGAATCCTTCAAGGATTATGAGGAAAGATTCTAGCTTAGCTACAAAAGGGTCTAGTACACACTTGACCCTAAGTCACTAAAGGTAGTCCTACTCAGAGGGGTAAGGGAAGATCTTTTGGATACCCTAAACCTACTAGCACGTGGGGACATCTACCAGCGACCCTATGAAGATATCAAGAGTGTCTTTAAGTATCTTTCTACAGAAAATAGGAAAAAGGGTAGGGGTAGTCAACCAATGGCCAACTCATCCTCTTCCAACACATCCATAAAAGGTGAAATTGGAAATATGCTCGAAGATTTCAAGAGTGAAATGTTGCAAACCCTTAGCCTACAGATGGAAACTATGAACATGAAGAGAAAGCAGGAGGACGAAGAGAGAGAATTAGCCATCTTCTATGCTAGATGCACAAGGAGGAATCCTAGGAATGAATGCCCATTAAACCTTGTATAAATATGCTCAGTCTGTGAATAAAACCACTCCACAGATAGTGCCCTTCTCTACCTAGAGTAAAAGTTGTGTATCAAAGAACTGAAGGGGTGACTGAACAACTCTACTACATAAATCAAAGGACACCTCATGGGACTCTACCATACTAGAAAGGCATGCAAGGGTCATCCTATACATATTAAAACCCTAACAAAAACACATCCATTCCCTTGTGGGGATCCCTTTCTCAGCCCTCCTGGTCTACATCTTCTCCTTGGTATTTTGCACATCAATACCATTCATAGCCGACCAACTAGTCAGTTTAGCCATATACTCCTCCACAACCTGAGTGGAATGCACCACCCCAGGGGTGGAGGCCCCAACACAACAATGCTACAACTTTACTTCCTTCACCTCCTACTCAACCACAAATTTTACACCCTAATCCACCTAAACAACATTAGATCGTTGCCCAACCAAATCCAAACCCGAACAATAGATAGGAAAACAAGTATACAATGGAGAGTCATTGTACCCTACTTATGCTATGGAAATTAAGGAAATCAACCTAAGCTCTTGGAGAGTGCTCTCGGACAACCAACCTCCATCTACACCTAGGGTGGGTAAAGAGGAAAGAGAGGGTATGCCTAGAGTGAATCCACGACCCTTTCCTAAAAGATTAACTCATCTAGTCGAGCCTATCCTAGAAGAGAATGAACTTCTGGGTGAATTCAAAAATTTCGTGTAAAAATTCCACTTCTCCAAGCTATTAAGGATGTACCTATTCACAACAAAATAATTTAAAATAAGTGTTTAAAACATCGAAGGAGGTGAAAAAGGGACACCCCTACCATTAATGTCATTGGACAACTATCTGAATTAATTCTGGGGCAGGTAATTTACCTAAAGTATTTAGACCCTGGAAGCCTTGTAGTAGATATGCACATCAATGACACCATTTTCCCACACACCTTGATTGCTCTTGGGGTTACCATTAATGTGATGATTAAGGACACCATGCTCAAGCTAAATCTCTAGGGTTCAATAAGAAAGACTACAACAATGTTGCACGTTGTAGACTGTTCCACAGTAGCCCCTGAGGGGATTTTTGAGGATGTGATGGTCTACATTGACACCTGGGAGTACCTTGTAGATGTCCTAGTTCTCCAGCCTAAGGCCAAGCTTAACGGTTATACCCTCATACTTTGGAGGCCTTGGGTAGCCACTACTGATGCCTACATTAGTTGTAGGGCTAGAAATATCACTATAAAAAGTGGGCATATGTCCAAGAAGTTTGTCTTGTACCCTCCTGCTCGGCCATATTTAGAACATGATTTACCTTTATGGATAGAAGAGGAGGAAGAAGATGAAGTCTACTCAACCTAGCTCTATACCTTAGAAGATGCCATGTGAAGAGGACAACCAGATGAAGATGATTTGATTGAACACATACTCCAAAATTCAACACACAACACCTCATCCTTAGAGTAAGCAGTAAAGGAAACTAAGAGAAATCATCATTTTGATCTATGCTTAGTTGATTCAAACCCTACTCATGTTAAGACAATAGAATTCGACCCTCAAATAACTTTGAAAATCAACCCCTCTCTTTTTGTACACCAAGAAGAAGAGTTGTGCAACACGCTAAGGGAACATTTGGATGCCTTCGCTTGGAGTTACAAAGAAATGAAGGGAGTGCACCACTCGGTGTGTAGTCACTACATTTATATCAAAGAAGGTTGCAAACCAGTCTAACAACCCCGAAGGAGAATGAATCCAGCTCTCAAGGATACAGTCAAAGAAGAACTGCAAAAGATACTATATGCAAGATTCATTTACCCTATCTCAGACATTGAGTGGGTTTCTCCTTTGGTATAGGTTCCAAAGAAAAATGGGAAGTGGAAGATTTGTGTCGATTACAGAGATTTGAACAAAGCAACAAAGAAGGACCATTTCCCTCTACCTTTCATTAACCGAGTGTTAGATGGTCTAGCAGGGAAAAAGTTTTCTCTTTATTAGATGGGTTTAGTGGGTACATTCAAATCCAGATTAGCCGAGAGGACCAGGATAAAACCTCCTCCACCTATCCTTGGGGCAATTTCTCTTACTGGGTCCTTCCTTTTGGACTATACAATTCCACTACCACTTTCGAGAGGGAAGTCCTGAGTATCATTGTTGAGCTAGTCCATGATGCAGTGGAAATTTATATGGATTATTTTACATCGTATGGGTGTGATTTCCAGGAGGGTCTCTCCAACGTGGGTAAGATGCAAAACAAATGCATTGAAATGAACTTGCACTTAGCCTTGAAAAATGTGAGTTCTTGATGACTGCAAGGGCTGTTCTAGGTCATTCAATATCCAAGAAAGGACTACAGGTGGACCCGAATAAGATAGCCATCATCCAAACGGTCCCACCTCTGCAAAAACAAAGGGATGTAAATAGTTTTCTAGGCTTAGATGGATAGTATAGGAGATTTATAAAAGACTTCAGTAAGTTAGCTTCTCCTTTATTTGGGTTATTGGCCAAAGACTCTGATTTTTTATGGTTAGAAAGTTGTCAAGAGGCCTTAGACACCTTAAAGGACAATTTGACTACTGCACCTATTCTCTGAGGCCCAAATTGGGTTCTTCCTTTCCACATACATGTTGATGCTTCTCACAAAGCCATAGGATCAGGTCTAGGCTAGATAGATGACAAGCTACCTTATGACATTTACTTCATCAATAAGAATTTGTCAAAAGCTGAACTGAACTACACAGTGCCTAAAAAGGAGTTCCTAGCTATTGTGCATTCATTGAACAAATTTAGGCATTACATTATAGGTTACCAAACATTTGTACATACTGATCATGCTGGAATTAAATACTTGATGAATGAACCTGATGTAAATGCCTGGATTATTAGATGGTTACTTTTATTGCAATAGTTTGATTTAACTATTGTTGATAAGCTTGGCAAGGAGAATGTTCTTGTAGATTTTTTATCCAGTTTGACTTTTCCTGCAGTGGAGGAAGGAATGGTTGATGATCAGACATCGAATGAACACTTATTCGCCATTTCAATTGTCTCTCCATGGTTTTATGACATATAAAATTACTTTGTCTCTGCACTATTTCCACTAAATTTGTAAAAGAGAAAGGTTGCAAGGATGAGTGCCACATGCAGTTGGATTGGGGGAAACCTCCTCAAACTAGGCTTAGATCAAATTTTGGGAAGATGTGTAAGGGAGGAGGAAGTCTTTGACATCGTTCTAACCTGTCATGATTGTCCATGTGGAGGTCACTTTACATCCAAAAAGAAGCATTCAAGGTGTTACACGTTGGTTATTACTGGCCCCCTCTTCACCAAGATGTGAGGAGGTATACTAGTCAGTGTGATCGGTGCCAAAGGAAGGGGAAACCTACCCCAAGGGATGAAATGCCTTTGCAACCTCAAGTGACATTCGAGCCATCTGATAAGTGGGGCATGGATTTCATTTGACCCTTTGACCCTCCATCTAGGCAAAAGTAGTACATCATTATGTTCACTAACTATTTAACCATGTGGGCTAAAGCCAGGTTCATCAAAGCAGCAACAGAAAAGAAAGTGGTTGTGGTTGATGTCTTAAGGGAAAATGTATTTTATAAGTTTTTTTACCCTAGAGAACTAGCCATTGATCAAGGCAATCAATTTACATCTCACATGATTGAAAAAAATTTTAGTCAGCACAAGATCAAGCATAGAACATCCACCCATGACCACCCACAAGATAATGGGCAAGTGGAGGTAACCGACAGAGACTCGAAGGCATTGTGAACAAATTGATTAGGCGTAGTAGAAAGGATTGGGTAGGTAGATTAGTTGAGGCCACTTGAGCCTACAACACCACATAGAAGACCACTACATGATTCACTCCTTATGAGATGGTCTATGGGAAGAAGGCCATGTTTTCCATTGAATTTGAATCCAACAACTTAAGAATATTAACACAACTATATCCAGATCTCACCAGGGCACATGAAGAAAGATTCCTCCAGCTAAATGGGTTAGATGAATTTAGAATGTAGGCCCTCCTGCACATAGAGGTGACTCAAATTCAAAGGAAGAGTTGGCATGACAAGAACATAAGGAAAAAAGTTTCAAGAAGGTGATTGGGCTTCATTGTATGATTCTAGATAGAAGGATTTTAAAGGAAAATTAAGGACTAGATGGTTAGAGCCTTATGTCATAGAGAAATGACATGATAATGGTTCAATGTATATAAGAACCGTTGATGCAGAGGCTATGCCTTTACTTGTCAATGGGTACATATTGAAGGTCTATAAGAAGCCCTTGTCAAAGAAAGAATTCGTCAATGGAATGAGCAAGAGAGTGATGGTGTTGGAGAAAGTCTCAACTTCTACCGCATCAAGTCCCTGAAAAAAATAAACAAAAAACAAAAAAATAAGAGAAAAAGAGAAAAAAATAAAGAGACTGAGGTGAAACCCTCGATGAGACACTTGAGTCCCACTATTGGGTTGAAAACCACTTGAGGCGCCCCAATGGTGTTGAAAAGAAAAGAAAAAATAAAAAGATCTCTAGGTGAAAACCTCTTTTGAGGCACCTAAGGAAAGCAGCTAGGATGAAAACCTCTTGGAGGCAGACTAGTTGTTTTAAAAAAAAAAGAAAAAAAAAAAAATAAAAAGATAGAAAAAATAAAAAGATTGAAAATGTTGTTTGCAGGTTAACAGGAGGAGGATTAATGCAACTTGAGAGGAATAAAAGGACCTATACAATCCATATCTTCATTCCTCCATCCCATATTCTTCATTATCCAATCGATCCCTCCATTAATGAACTCCTCTAGCTCAATTTATATAGGCTCTGTGTTTTCTACAAGATTCCTTGTAATCCTACAGGATTCCCTGAAAGCCTACAGGAGTTTCCTGTAGGAATTATAGTGGCTTTGGAATCCCAAGAAAAGTGACCCTAGAGCAAAGGGATGACCATCCTGTGTCAAAAAAATAAAATAAAAACTCCACCACATCATCACCATGCCTTTCATCACCTTGTTACCCTTGCATCCATCCAGTAAGTCAATTCAAAAAAATATATATAGTTTTCAAAGAAAAAAAAACAAACAAAAGAGGGTTAGAACAAAAGACAGAGGGAAAATACCCAAGGGCCATACCTCTCACCTTCCATTAACAGAACCCTTCTCTACTCTTTTTAACAATCCTCGTGCTCTAGAACTAGAAAAAAAGGTATGAAAGTTTAGGGGAGAGGAAACTACAGGACATCCCTATAGGTTTCCTGTAAGAAATCTTGTTGTAGCCTATCCCACCAAGGAAGTTTCACATGGTTACATCCATATTCAGCATAGAGATTTCAAGGTTAAGGAAGCTCCTCCAGAGCTTAGCAGTAGCAGCAAGATCATCAGAATCACTCTCAAGTACCTGCACATCCAAGGAAACAAGCATTTAAAGAGGCAAATAATAATAATAAAATATGTAGCAAATACACAGCACATGGACATCATTCTCCAACGAGCATCATCATCAAGGAATCGTATCCATAGTTATGTGATCTTACTCATGCTCTCTCATTAGCACGATATGATAAAAAATGTAGCATTATGTAAGAGTTGGTTTTATAACCAAAGGTGGCTAGTTAACTTGGCCACCTTTGGCCATTCGACGAGGAGAAAATAGTTAGAGCACTCCACACATGGAAACAGTCAAATTAGCAGTGAAAGGAGATAATGCCAAAAATGGTTATGTTATGAAGGAACAAAGTGGGAGATTTTTATGATGTGAGTGAAATGATGGAATTATAGTGGGACCAATGGTCCAAAAGGAAGTGATCGTACTTAGACAACCATCACACCATCCCACATGATCATCCATATAGGGAAATAAAACATTGATTTGCACACTAAAAGAGCATTAGCAATCTTGATAATTGATCCAAAAAAGGATTTCCTCGGCCTTCTTGAAGTAGCACCTATAGGAGATAGTGAGCATTTTGCAGCGCACCTACAAGATCCTACAGGAAAACTTACAGGATCCTACAGGAAAACCTACAGAATACAAAGTCATCTACAGGATTATCAGTGCGCATTAAGGGAGGAGAGATCAAAGGTTGTCCTCATCATATAGTAACGAGTGACGTAGGAGCTATACCTTCCCATATTTTCCATTTAAGAAAAAAGGAAGAAAAATCCTCCATTTAGTTAAGGAAGTTGCAATCTTGGAGAATTATATTGCAGAGTTATCATTTAAATCTCTCACCCACTATAATTATTGAATTATATCCATAGAAGCCTCCACAATTACCAGGGAAAGATGACAGGGGGTTTTAACAAGAGGAAATGAACAAAAACAATGAGAGTTCATCAACACCCTCCTGTAGTAGAAATTTTCACAAGGCACAAATGGATGGGTTTCTTTGAAAGAATGAGAGGTTATGATGATGAGGTGGCAAGAGACTTTTTTCTCTCACTCATACACCTCAATAGGACTCATGCCACTGCTATGGTGAAATGCCTATCAGTAGAAATCACCCCTAAAGTTATAAGCAGAATCACCACACTCCCTTTAGGGTTGCCTTGGAGGAAAGAAGATAAGGGAAGTAACACCCTTGCAAAGAACAAATTCTTTTTGGAAGGGGAGGAGGAAATGGAGGACAAAAAATGGTGTCAGAAGAGAAACTCTTCCATACCCTTTGAATGAATTTAGTTACCACCTCATTAAATATATATCACGTGAAGGGAGATATAATGTGGTGCATGGATACCATTTGAGACTCCTCCAACAACTGAGATTTGAAGCAGACACACCTCCTCAAAATAGGTTAAGTATACCCTACTTTCATCTTCAATCATTGATATATATGAGCATCAATTTTCAGGAGGGAAAACATCAACAACTAGCCCATCATGGGTCTATCAGACTAATCCTAGAAGATGCTCCACAAAACCTAAGACTCCCTATTACATGGACACATTTTAGAGACATCAAGAGGAGGGAGCAATTCAAGCTCTTGAATATGAAAAAATCCCCACTACGAGTGAGAAGGATTAAGAAATAGAGGGAGAAAATGAAGAGGAAACAAAGGAGGAAAAATATGAAGAAAATGAAGAGGAAAATGAAAAAGAGATAGAAGAAGAAACAAAAAAGGAGACATATGAACAAAGTGGGGAACTAGAGGAAGAAGAGAAAGAGAGAGACAAGGATGAGAAGGAGAATGGGAAAGAGCAGACATAATAGAAGGAAGAAAATAGGTCTATAGTTCAAGGAAAATAGTGAGAAGAATCACCAAGGGTATCTCCAAAACCCACAGAGAAGGAGGCAACAATTTATCTTACTTCCCTACGTACACCTATCAAGTCAAAAGGAAGAAGACAAAGACAAAACCCAATATACTTTAGGACAAGAAAGAGCACAGGGATTAGGCAAGGAATACCTCAAACACCAACCAAAACTCCTATTTTTATTGAAGGCTCATCAAAGAAGCAAGAAAATATAGCTCCTCTTAAGAAAAATCAAGGAGAAGGATCATCAGAACAAGCCTCCCCCAAATATCCCATAACATATGTTAGGAGGCTTATGACAAGGTCTTCCTCAACAAAGGGAAAGGATCACATGTAGGAGACACAGAAAGAACTACAAGAAGTAGAGGCCATCCTATAGGAAACTCTATTAAACCTACATGAAACTCAAAAAATGGACCAAGAAGGTATCACTCAACAATAAACAAAGAAGGAAGACCCGGATCTCAAAGAGTTTAGTCCACAACCCAACCACAACTATTACTATACGTTCATCTCTTGGGGTAGGGCTAGATACCACAAAAGTTTTCCATCCCCTTATTATTTGAACTAGAGAAAGAAAGGGCAAGAACACATGGGTGGATGCAAATTTCCAAATCAAAAGGAGTGGAGGATGTAGGCCACATGGACAAAAAATTGAAGGAGATGGGAAGAGAACTGAGCAACATAAGGGACAGAGAGGGATGATGAAAGCTCAATTAGAAGCAAACAATGTATGGATAAGGGGATAGTTACAAGAAAGGGAAAGATAGTTGGCAGCTATGGCCAGTTTATCCTTAGAGACAATCTAGTGTAGGATGGCAGCCAAGTCTTATGCTTTGTATCTCAAGGAACAATGGCTACAATTCCAAATGAATACTTTAGCACAGAGAGGCACTATGTCCTTCCAAGACTATAAAAAATTCATTTGCCTATAAGATAAACAAACCTTGGAAGATAGAGCAAATATGTCTCGATTTTTACCTACACAACTTGGCCTTAATAGATTTAAATGTGTGGGACCCAAATTCAAAGCTAAGAGACTTGCAATTGATGGCCTTAGGATCATGGATGAATCATGAGGCGGTGAGAGCTGTAGAGATTAAAAAGGTAATGGCAAGAGAAGAAATGGAATCACTTATGATTAGAGCTAAACAATCCAATCCATTGGATGTCATCAGCACCCAGAATCTGATTGTAACTGATCTTAAGCTTGCACCTAGGTACCTTGCTCCACAAGAGCAAGCATTCACACACTTTGAAGACATGTTTAGGTTGCTAGCATATGACAACATGTAAGCTTGCGAAAGGAGATGGAACACCTTGCCTTATAGCCTAAAAATTAGAGAATACAATTCTCCTCAGAGAATGAGAGAGGCACTAAATATAACACCCATGTACAAGAAAGCTCTACAAAGACTCAAAGGAAATTGAATTGTCTTGAGACTTAATCCACCACTACTTTTAAGAGTGTTGGAATGAAGGAAAGAAGAAAAAGAAAGAAAGCAGTGGGAAGAGATAGAGAGAAAGGTAGGCTTTTATTCACAAGAAGAAGAAACTATAGCAGAAGCATGGGATGTTAGGGAGGCCACCAGGGCAATGAAGGACATGGATATATATTAAGTTGCTCAAAGGATGAGAAACACTTCCAGTAGGGGGGTGATGATGAGCCTCATCATTGGATAACTATATGTACCTTAATACACCTCCAAGCTTATTAAAATAAACTCTTATCATAATTCCTTACGTGTTTTAATTATATTTTTCTTAATGAGATGAGTAAAAGTAAGATGTATGTCTAGTGGTCTAATGTGCATTGGTTGCAGTTTTTGTGAGAAAATCATGGCAGTTTTGGCTAATTAAGGGCAGAAACTTGAATGAGACAAGGAGGGGAGATTATAGGAGATAATTACTCCTCATTAAATCCTCACTCATTTGAATATTCCTCAATCAAATCACAGTAGCTTAGAGTTGCAAGCAACCAAGTCATGGAGATCATGGGCAGCCGAGGCAGTGACAATTAAGAGCCAGTTCATCTTGAGTTGGGGACTCCAGCCTACCTATATTTAAGGAAGTTGTTGGAGACTTTATTTGTATAAAAAAGGAGGCCTAGAGCCTCATTAGGATGTAGATTTATTATGGAAGAGCATTAAGCATTCTCGTGTTCAAGCTTTGTTGCAAAACTTTGTTATGTAATTTTTATGATATGAGAATGAGAATGAGCATTTCCTTGATCTACCATTGATTTGACTCATAGGGTTGAACCTCTTTGGTTAGGGCACAACCCTATCATAAAATGCTCCCCTTCTTGTACCTGTATGTTTAGGTTATTTAATAGATCAAGCTTTGAATTGATTCTAGCATTGTTTCATTGCAAGTAGTGGTAAATTTGATTAGTCTGCTTCCATTTGTGCATAGCTTCATAAATAGTTTAGAAGAGGTATAGGAATACCAAAAATTTTGATAGAAGATGGATTTGGCCTCACTCCTCCCTTTAGGAACCATGGCTTGAGGAAAAACTCTTATTCAGCCCCAAAAAGACAAAATTGTAATTTCGTATCGAATTTAGGGTTTTTTGCTACTTAGGCCAACAACTTTTCAGTTTTCAAGGACGGGTTTTGATTGTCATTTCTGATATCTTCAGCCTTGTATTAGATCTCATGATGTTTCACAATATTATGCAAGTATTTACATGCATGAATTAGGCAACTAAATAATGAAATTATATTTTCTTAAGTTGATTTGAAATCTTCCTTGTTTAATATGATTCATGAATAAATGCCTGTAGTGTATGTGCTGCTAGAGTTTCAATAGTGTAGGAAGATCTCATTCCAGGAACCATAACCTAATCTCATCCATCCATGATCACCAAAAGCCACCATGTCCCTCAACCAATTCATCATTCCACAAGAACAACTTTCCATGTTTGTTGAACAGATCTAGCCATCTTACAAACTTTGTATTCAGCTCTGAAGAAGTGCTAGCCACTACCTTTCCCTATTTCTTCCATAATTCACCTTCCCTAATCCCTATACCACCTTCCAAATCCCTCCTATTTCTCTCAACCGGATCCTGTAGGAATATAGGGGATCGTGTACGAGCATTAGGACATCTTGTAGGACGGCATGTAGTGGCTTGTTTTGAGGCCGATTTGTGGATAAAACATCAAGAAAGATAGGAGAAGACCCCTACTTGGCTCCAAAACCATCTGACCTTCCATCAACATCTCTAACCCACCTACCACATCACCAAGAATATTTAACATTCACATTTTCACAAAAAAGGACAAAGAGGAAAAAAAGAGTTATTGTGTTCATTCATACGCACAACAATAGAATGTTTGGTTATTTCAAATTACATTCTTAGGATAGTTAGAATTACACACATGTTATCTTAGAGCTCTTTTGAAGTAATATATCTTAGCAATTAGTTAGATGAGTAGTGTGTTTAAAGCATTGATTTCAGCCTTTCCTTATTGCAATAGACAATATTCCAATTCTCCCAATTAGTGAAACATTCCCCTTTCTTCATTGGTAGTCAAACTTCTTCTGAATCAATCGAAGGCTAGTTCGAGAAGACATAGTGGTCTATCACCAGCTCAACAATGACAAATAGTGGACCCATTGCATCTACTTGTTTATACAACATTGTCACCTCTAAGTTTGTAGGAACCTCGAGTTGATAAAGTAAAGTTGGTATCCCCAGGAGTTGCAACATTCTGGTTGCAATACTGGTGTTCATCAATGAGACCCTCTCTCCTTGTACATTTTAGTTTCACAAGGCCATTACCTTCCTATGATCGTGGTAGGTTGGCTCATGATGAGAGCCCCTTTCGCCTTTTTCTTTTAGCTTAATTTTTTATTGATGTGTTTCTTTTTTTTCTTAGAAGTGAGTATAGGCTCATAAAAGCCTTAAGAGTCTATGATGGTGTAAGAAGTGAGAACAACGCCAAGGATAATTATGCCTTTGATTATGCATCATATTATTGAGGAAATCACGATTTGAATGTGAAATAAAAGAAAAACTAGTATGGTGGGGATAGATCATGAACAATTTATAATGTATCTGAAAAATAAGCAGGAGTATTCATAGATAAAGCATGTCAGATTTCGTAAAAAAATATTTACCAAAAAGGTTGACAATCATGATGATTTAGAGATTACCACATTTAAAGATTTAGATCTAACTCATAACCAAAAGGAATATCTGGCGTCCACAATAATGGATCAACAATTTGTTATTTTTTTTGTTAAAGGAGACACCAAATATTTCATTCGTAGACGGGACAACAATTACTCTTTGGAAAAGGGAACAACGACTATGGAAAAGGGTACACCAACTATTTCGTTGGAAAGGGAACAACAATTGTTTCTTTAGAAAGTGACAACAACAGTTTCATTGAGAAGGGAACAACAACAGATTCGTTGAAAATAGAGCAACAATTGTTTCTTTGAGAAGGGAACATCAACTATTTCTTTGGAAAGGGAAAAAAAATTGTTTCTTCGAGAAGGGAACAACCATTGTTTCATTAGAAAGGAAACATCAACTATTTCTTCGAGAAGGGAACAACAACTGTTTCGTTGAAAAGGGAACAACAATTGTTTCTTAGAGAAGGGAAGAAAAATTGTTTCCTTGGAAAGGTGACAGCAATTGTGCTTTAAAGGAAAAACTATTAATTATAAACAATGTTTGTATCAAATTGTAGCATAATGAGTAGGAAAAAGAATAAAATTCTCAACCATTTTCAAAAGAAAATATCTATATTATTTATAATATGATAAGAAAACAATTTTTTATGCAAATGAAGCTGTCAGGTTACCATCCCCTGCAACTATGATTTGGAGAGTGGGATGATTACTTACCTGCTAATAGAAATATTCCTTTATGAGTAGCTGGTGATAAAGACACAATCGGTGTCCATTTACTGGAAAGGGAGAACAAGACCTTCGGCGGTGATTAAAGTTATGGTGCCATTGTTATGCACTTCTTGAATCTCATAAGACCCGAGCCACCTTGTTTTCAGTTTCCCTAGGAATTCCTAAAATATTGAGTCATAAAAGTGCGCCCAATAACCTTTCTGAAATTCTTTTTTTGATGAGCATATCATTCCTCTTGGCCCTCTGTTGTTGAATAATTCTTGTATGTTGTAGGGAAAGTAAGAATGCTTCATCTAGCTCATTTAATTGATGAAGTCTTTTGTTTGGGTTTATATAAGATCTAGTCCAACCTCCTAGGTTGTCCTAAGAGTCTTTATCTCAAACTCTATTGGAAATATTGGTTTTTTACCAAAATATATTTGGTAGGGAGAATATCCGGTAGTATTGCGACTTGTTGTGCGATAGGCCCACAAGGCTTTTGGAAGTTTAGTGGTCCAATTCCATCGATTTGGCGAGATTGCCTTAGTCAAGATTGCTTCTATGACTTTGTTTGTGCTCTCTACCTTTCTATTTGTCTATGGGTGATATGGAGAGGTAACTCAATGTTTGACGTGATGATTTTATAGGGTGGATGAAATTTTGTCGTATAAACTGCACTCATCCATCGGTTATCGCCTCCCTTGGTAAGTCATATCGTATGATCAATTCAAAAAGGAAATTAATTGTTTTTTCTTTTATGGCCCATGGCAAGGCTACTATTTCCACACATTTAGTTACATAGTTTGTGGCAACCAATATATAGAACTTTTGATTTCATGGCAGATTAAAGGGCCCAACAAAGTCAAGTGCCCATCTTTCAAAGGGTTCCACCACCAACTTCGGCTACAGTGGCATCTCATCAGCCTGGCCAGGACATCCCATGCTTTGGCAACTGTCACAGGCTTGAACATATTTATTAGAATCTTTGAATGCAGTCGGCCAGTAATAGCCCATCCGAAGGATCTTATGTCTGGTTTTGCAGTCTATGAAATTTCCTCCACAAGATGACATGATTTTAGGATGTCATAGACCTCATCTTCTCGAATGCATCTTCGGATCTGTAGATTAGATCTATTGTGGAAACGAAACTCACCAATCCATGAAAATCGGGCACTGTGTTGGAAAATCAACTTCCTTTCCTTGGGCGACAGATGGGCTACTAACTTCCCGACTGCTAGATAATTTGTTACATCCGCATACCAAGTTTCTTTAATCGTTATAGCAAACAGGTGCTCGTATGGAAACTAATCATCTACTGATATCGGATCATTCGTCTTAGCTACCTGAGACAGGAATTCTGCAACATGATTTTCTTTTCCTGCCTAGTCCTTTATGGTGATATCAAACTCCTATAGTAGCAGCAACCATCAAATTACTTTCCCATTAGTGATTGGTTTGTTGGCCAAGTACCTGATCGAAGAGTGGTCAGTATATAAAAAGACTGGATAGCCTATTATATAATGTCTAAACTTATTGAAAGCATGTATAACAGCTAAAAATTCTTTTCCTGTTACTATGTAATTTAACTCAGCACATGTAAGGTTTTTGATAATATAATAGATAGTGTAGGGCTTCCTGTCCTCTTCTTGTCCAAGTACAATGCCTATAGCTATGTCTGATGTGTCTATAGAGATATGGAAAGGTAACTCCCAATTTTGTCATCGTAATACTAGTGTAGTTGAAATCAACTTCTTCATATTTGGAAAGGAAACATCACATTGTTTAGACCAATTAAATTCAATGTTACTAGTTAAGACATACAAAGGTGCAAAAATATTTGAAAAGCTTTCAATAAACCTGTGGTAGTACCCTACATATCCAATGAAACTGTGTACCTCAGTCTAGGTGCTGGGTGTAGGTAGTGGAAGAATCACCTTTATTTTCGCTGGATCTACCTATATTCCTACCGCAAAGATGTAGTGTCCCAAAACCACACCTTCAGCCATCATCATATGACACTTTACGTTCAAGCATAACCTGGTGGCAATGCATCGTTCAAGTACCTTTTCTAGATTTCGCAAGCCCTGCTCAAAATCACTTCAATAGGGGGTAAAATTGTCGATATAAATTTCAAGTCCTTCATTCATGAGATTAGAAAAATGCTCAATATTCCCCTCTGAAATGTGGCTGGGACATTGCATAAACCAAAGGGTAAAACTATGTATTTAAATGTATCCCTAGGGTAGGTAAACGTGTTTTTGTCCTGGACTTCAAGGGTGATCTGGATCTGATTATAGCCACTAAAGCCATTGAGGAAGGAAAATGTTTTTCCCTGCTAAGGTGTCAAGAACTTGATCAATGAACGAAAGAGGGAAATGGTCCTTCTGGGTGGCTTTATTCAGTTCCCTGTAGTTCACGCAGATTCACCATTTCCAATTTTTCTTGGGAACGACTACCAATGGGGAGACCCAGTAGCTATCTGAGATAGGATAAATAAAATTTACATCCAGCAACTTTTGTTGTTCCTCTTTCACAATATCACTGAGGTGGGGATTCAACCTTTTTTGGGGCTGCCAAATGGTGCGAGCATCCTCCTCGATGTAGATATGATGGGTACACATATGGGGATCTATACCTTTCATGTCTGAGTATTCTCAGGAAAAAGATTTTTATATTTCCAAAGTACTTGAATAAGCCTTTGGTGTTGATGATTGTCCAGGTTACCGTTAATGTTAAGCATTTTACCTTGTTCAATCTCAATTAGCCTGTTATTATGAAAAGTAGTCGTGTGTATATGTTGATCATTTGCGTCCATGGAGGGATCTCCCTATACTTAATTATCAATAATGACTTTTAATACTTGGCATGTCACATTATTCATGAAAATTGGCCTATTAATGAAGTTGTTAATCACATCATCCCCCCTCTCATTTTTAAGTTCAAGAGCTTATTCCAGTGTTAGAGGAGAGTTTATGTTTTCTTCCAGGTATCTAGGTGAGTGTAACTCAATATTTACAATAGGTTGACTTGGTTTAGCTTGGGGATACAAAACAAGTTCTTCACAACATGTCCTTGTGTAATAGTCATGCTCCCTGCATCACATCCTATATGAGCACCTCTTGTTTCTAACCGAGATTGACCCAATATCAAAGGATGTCCATCTAGCCTACTTCTTGGGTTGATGACTAGAAAGTCCACATGATACTCCCATGAATCAACAGAAATAGTTACATCCTATAAGGTTCCTCCAGGTCTAACTACTGATCTATCGGCAAGTTCTAATAAGGTTGAGGTGGGTTCCAAAGCTGTAATACCCAAAACACTGCAGGTTTCAGTAGTCATAATATTAATGGTTGCTCTATGATCTCTTGGTGTGTTTGGAAAGTTGCAGCCTTGTATTTGAACAGTTACTATAGGATTCCCTGGGTATTCATATTTAATCAGTGCTTGTTTACCTTGAAGCAGGTCAAATAAATTTACTATGCTGGTGGGTTTTTCTATTCCCTCCGAGGCTTCTTCGCACATAATTCCTTAATTGTTTTTGCATAGATTGTGTTGTCTTGTATAGCGTGGAAGAGTGGAATATTTATACACAAATTTCTCAATTCTTCTAAGATATCAAAATCAAGATAAACAACATTTTTAGCTAATGTTAGTCTCTCAGCGAATGGGAGAGAAGAAATTATAATTTTATCGCAATTATGCTACTTGACTATGTCGTCTTCCTATTTTATTTCTGTAGCAATCACACTTGAAGGATTTATTGCAGGTTGTTTTTTGTTTTCAATTTCTTTATTTTGTGTCATTATCTGAATTCTCAAGGATTTGTACATATTGAACCAGTCTATTGTTAATAGGATTCAGATTTGGTTGAGCTGACAGTTGGGCCCATACTAAAGGCTCAGGGTTCTGAAATGGACCAGGCAATATGGGTTGAGGTTGAGAACCCACTCCCATGGGTAAATTGTTTATCCCTATAGGGCACTACTGGTTTTGAGGCTAATTTGGGTTTTGTGAAGTGGAAGAAAACTAATGTGAAGGGTAAGGACTACTAGCTGACTTTTTCCAGAAGGGGGCAGAGAATTATGGATTTGGCTAGCGAGCTCCTAGGAAGGGTTGGTTTGGCCAGGGTGGCATGGAATACTATTAGGATTGCCAGGTAGAGAAAGGTGGTTGACCTTTCAATGTTGTTCTAGGATTTTTTTATTGATGATATTGCATAGGAAAGAACAAAGATGGGTCTTGTGGCATACCTAAGGGTCATGCTTGCCATTGTCGACGTTGTTCCATTAAGTATGTTGACTTTGTTCCTTCTAAACTTCTTTGCACACTTATTTTAACCCGAGAAGTGTTGGAAATTGATCTGTGGCATGGTCCTTAGTGTATATAGAGCATGTCTTAACCCCTTCCAAAGGACATTCTCTTTGACTGTGCTTCTTTCGGCAGCGTGGGTAGAATATGGCTAGCATTTTTTCTACCTCAACTTGTCTTTTTATGGCATGTAAGACATCTAACTTTGTAGTTATCGCACCTAAGATATTTGTATTGAAATATTCGAAGAGGTTGTCGATCTCTATTCTTGTCATGCCTTCGCTGGGAGGTCTTCTTCCTCTAGTCATGGAGTCTCGACTTCCTAGCCCAATGTGTGTGTTACCCCGGAAACACCTAATACACAATCAAATAATTTCATCATAGCCTTATTGAGAAATGTCACATTTCCCCATCAGATTTAAATTTTCTACCCATTCTTCTCTCATACCCTTTATTAAAATGTCTTTCAAGACTTCTTTTGGTAATTCAGAGTGGGGGGATCTCTGCAAATTATACTGAAACTGTTCGACATATTCCTGTAAAGTTTCATTATCCTTTGCAGACATTTTGATGATTTCATCTTTTAGCTCCCTAGTCCTACATTAGTCTTTGTATTTAGTGAGAAGACCAATTTTCATGTTGTCGCAGGCGTTAATGTTACTTCTACCCCAACACATAAGCTATTGCAAAGATGCTCCCTTTAAGGTGGAGGGAAACAACTTCAATTTTTGAGGATTAGTGGTGTAATCATAACCTCTGCACAGGACATCAAACTGAAATAAAAAAACATATGGATCCTCTGAGGTCATCCCATGAAAGATTCATATATGTTGTAAAGGAATAACTTTCATTAGGGCATTGGCTACTGGGTCAACGATGGGATATTCCAACATCGAGGTCTAACCTTGATGTGGTTGATTCGCCATTTGGTCAAATATGTGCCAATAATCATAAGGGATTTCCTGGTCAGGGGGTGTTATCTCAGTGGATGGAGTACTCACAATTCAAAGGGGCTTTACTACACTACTCAGGTCTCGAATATTATGTACTTATTTCTCTGCCAGGATCACAGGAGATCCTAGTTAATATGGTTGTGGATCTGCCTTAGCAACTCCACTGGTTTCTCCCTCTCCTTATATCAAATTACACGATTTTCCCTTGTGTGAAGGACCAGAGTACTGATGATTTGTATTTTGGAAACTTTACTCGGATCCTTTAGTCTTGCTATAAATCTTGACATACACTACAGTTGGTGACTCTGCTGCTTGAGGGATCAAAGTAGAGTCATTTCCAAATGTTGTTTGCAGTCCTCTTAACTCCTAAGATTCAACTCTCCAAATGATTTTGTCTATAAATGTTGGTCTCCCAAGGGTCATCTGTCCCTAGGCTTTGGTGGTTTTTGGTAATGATTTCTAATCTATTGGTATCTCTTTTCTTCTAGTCATTCATTCCTACACAATCTCTGTGTATCTTTCAAGAGCGACCACTAGGAACAAGCTTATTGCATGTTGTGTACGCAGGTTATTAACCTCCGTTTTCAGCACCCAATTCTCTTAAGAGACACAAATTAACTATTATATTGACCACCTCCCCGACAATGGCACCAAAATGTTGGTGCACTAAGGTGACTTTATAAATTAACCTTAATTCTACATTAATATGTCAACCTAGGATTCATTTTTTTATTTCAAAGATGTAAGCACTGTGTGCGATAACAATCAAAGAGTGAAATGCAAGTCGATAATCCTAACTAATCATTGCATAAATAAAAAATCACTTAAAAACTCATTAATTCCTAGAAACGCAAAACATGAATCATTCTATAATTCAAAATCGGAAAGATAAATCACTTGCAAACTATTTCAAGCCATGATCTTAATCCAATGTCCTAATACAAGAGTGAAATCAACCTAAATAATCAATTCCACGTGCATTAAAAGAGACTATTCAAATCATACTTAATTATGAAGAATATTCAAAGCCATAAATAATTGTAGAAAGAATATACTTAATGGGGAACAACAATCATATACAACTTACTTTCTATAAAGAAACACAATATTAGATGAGCTATATAATGTAAAATGTAAATAGCATAATACAAGGAGAAGTGAATCTCCCAGCGACCGGGCCCAAAGCCTCTAGAAGAAAACTTCTATTGAAACTCAAGACAAATATTTACTCGAAACTTCCGAGTCTTTCATTAACTACCAAAAGAATTACATAATCACTTCGACTCCTTAAAGTTCAATCTGCATTTGAAGTCTTGCTGGAATTTTACAAATTTCAAAGTTGCTCATTACTTTCGTTCTAATTTACTAGTGTTATATATTCTATGAACAACTAGCAAAATCAGAGCTTATACCAAGGATCAGAAGATCCTTAGGATTGCTTGGATGAACAATCATATTTCCACATCTATCCTGTATTTTGCCTCCACCTTTAGCATGGTTCACAGAGATGTAATCAATGGCTTCTCCTTTTCTTGGCAATGTTGTCTTATCCAAAAGGAACAACAATTGTCCAATCAAGGTAATCTGTGCATAGATGAGTGGAAACTTAGGCTTTTGATACCAAAAAGATGTTATTTTTCCAACAGTACTTCCTATTTTCCTTTCACAGTCTTTCGTTGAGAATGTGCTCAAGATGAGAATAAATCCATGGAGGCTATATGATTAATTAAGAAAATGAGGACAAAAAACAAACATTTTGGTGACCCAACAAAATCCTTGATACATGAAAGAGGAACTACATAATCTACAACTTCATCCTTGAGGAAATATTTATTCCACATGATCTGAAATTCCAATAGGCATCAAGTTTTCAAAATTTACGTGTTTTGTTTCAAACAAATTGTTGTCCTTTTCAACCTCTCTAGTCCTCCAAGCTTAATTTTGTAAACTTTGAAACAAGAATGGGAGCACATAATCCACTTGTTTCCAATCCAAAATCACATGTTAAAAATACTTAGGAGTTCCTTAAATTGTAGCAGAGTGCACCGTTTCAATTCTTTTAGGATTTTGAGAATCCTGTGGAATGCAGGTACCTCAATTGTTTATTTCTCTCCCCCATCCAAACAACTTCTCATCATAATATTTTGGATGTTGTTTGAAGAAGATGGTAGAAAATCAAAGTCCTATCTCCTCGAGGATTGCCTCTAGTTTAAATATGAGTTTGATGATAGAAATATGATATATTGCAGATTCTATAATGCACTTTTACCCACTTGGAAAGATCTACTTTACCAATAGTTTAGACTCCTAATTTCGCATGCCTTCCATGTCCACATCCTTGTTTCTTGCAATGCTACATCTGCGTCACTGTACATTCATCCACACTTGTATAGACAAGTTTTTGCACCCTTTTGGTGCAAATGCTAGTTATTATATAACAATTAAATCACTCTTATCGGTGGACTTTATCTATATGTGTGTGTGTGTGTATTTTATGATTTTTATATGATATAATAATTGCACATAAATGTTTGGGATGAGTGGTGAATGTTTTCTACTGAAGATGATACTGGTTTCACATGATGACCAGTATCATCTGAAGCCAAAGGGAAACTACGAAAGCAACATGAATTCCACACCTGTAAAGAGGAAAAGGCCATTACACATCCATCCAGAAAACCTAATGCGTCACTTTCACATCTGACGCAAAAAAAAGCTTAAAAATATCGCCAAAATTATGAAATTATCGAAAATTTAAAATTTCCTCACCCTATACGTTAAAGGGGTGTGTAAAATTGCGCACAAAAATCCATCGGAAGTGCGAAAATCACTCATATATATATATATATAGATGAGCATAACAGGTTTTATTAAAAGCTCACAGAAGTCAAAATTTCAAAGGAGCATTAACCGACTCATCTATCGAAATTGTTTTCTAGCACAAAATCAATGGGGAGGATGAATATAAAAAAAAGTTAAAGGCAATACGAGAGGCAACTAAAGTGGAGTGTGATGGTATGGGCTTACGTCTTTTAAAATAAGAGGTGAAAGTAGTATCATTTGTAAAAGGTTCAAGTAATCCTTTAGAAAGGGATTCGTTTGAAGTACTTTTTGTTTTAAGAAAACCGACATTGAAGTTTTTATTCAAAATCTGTTTTAAAAAGCAAAGGGGACTTTATTTATGGTTGATAGCCAGCCTTATTTCTTTGCAATTTCAATTGAAAACAATTTTATTAAGAGGTATTTCATAGATCCACAAAAGTATTTTTTGAGTGGAATTTGTTGGGTGGAATTTATATGAGCATATTATTTTATTTGGGAAATCGTGACTTGTAAGAGGAGTGACATTTTTGTTAGAGCAAGAGTTGATTATAGAGAAGCTATTATGTTTGTAAGTTTTTTTGATATAACAAATGGGAAAATCCAAAAAGTTTAGACTGCCAAAGCCACACTAGAAGATGTTTACTACTTTTTTTTTATGATGAGAACCAACAATTAGAATGAATAAGGTAAAGATAGCTACAAAAGATCCGTATAAGAGGAGTGTTTGTGTGAGTGGGAGTAATCGAGTTGAAAATGAAGAATTTGGTGAATCTCATTGTGCTCATCCACAAGTGGATGATGAGTGAGGAATTTCTAGAAGAAATAAAGGAGGACTTAGATGCTCATGAACCCCAGTGTGCACAGCTAGAAGTGAGTGAAAATTTGATGATTCTAACAACAAAGCTTGTTGATGACAACTTGGCGATTCCAACAATAGAGCTTTTTGAACACAAGTTGGTCATTCTAGCAACAGAGCTTGTCGATGACAATTTGGTGATTCCTTCAATGGAGCTAGATTTTATGTTTCCAGCAACAGAGATTGTTGATCACAATTTGGTGATTTGTGCAACAGAGCTTGTTGGTGAAGATTTGATGAATGGAGCAAGAGAGCTTGTTGATGACAGTTTGGTGAATCTAGCAAGAAAGTTTGTTGATTATAGTGAAACTGCCATTCTAGAAGTCGATATTATGGTGAATCCAACAATTACGATTGCTAATGTAAAATTCGATAAAGAATAGTTTCCTAAAGATGAATGGTTACAAATGATGCAATAGAAACATCATATTGACATGATGCTATTTACTGAGAAGCCACTTGAATCTGAAAACTAAGTGGAAGATAGTGTGTTTGCAACAACATAGGTTAGTAAAAAAGTCGCAGAGAAAGAGAGTGAATAACAAGCATAGAATAAAGCACAACATGAGAAAGCTCTCATTGTAGAGCAAAAGGAACAAAACCCATGTGGTTTTGTGGATGTTTTTACACTTGCCATTGGATTCCATTGTGCATGTAAACAAGACAATTATGAAGAAGAGTTAAATTTCATTGAAGCATGGTTTGCAACACCATCCTATCATAAATTCTTCATAGAAGCTGCAAAAATGAAAGTTGAACACAACATGCATAACAAACACATCAATGAAATTTTCAGATATTGGAGTTTTAAAGAAATAAATTTTATTCTCATTTTATGTTGCAGCAGTTTGATAATAAAAAGTACACTACTTGGATAATATGTGGCAGCAAAGATGCTTATGCATGAACAAATGAAGAAATTAAAGTTTGAAGCATACAACAAAGAAAAAAAAGTTGAAACAATTTAGAGGCTACACTATCTCTTAGAAAAGAAAAAGAAAAGAAAATTGTGAATTTTTTTTTTAATTGTAAGAGTAAGTGAGGCATAGAGACAAGCAAACATATTAATTGAATTTTTATATGGTTGTAATTAAAAGAAAGTATTGAAAAATCTAATTCCAACCACATGTTAAATGTAAACACAATCCATTCTAATGTAGCAATTCAGTTTTACTTTGTCTAATAAATCTCACTGCCATCAATTATCACTCAGTTCTCTCATGTAATTTTATCTCAATGATTCGCAATATTGAAATAGCATAATTTGTCTGCATTCGTATTGCCAATAAAAGTTTGGAATGAATGGTGAACAAAAAGTAGTATTTGTATAAATATTTATTTGCTTTTGAATGCTATCTCGAACGTGGACACATTTTTTTATCTGACCAATGGAGTATATCATGGTACATCTTGTCGCTATTCTCGATAAGCGGCACGCGGGTATCAAAAACGAAGGCCAAATGTCTCTTGAAAACCGTGGAGTACCAGCGTCCACAGCAAAAAGGCAGCTCCATATTTTGATGGACGTGACTCTACTTCTCGTACTATTATGTTTTTATTGTCTCAAAAATCTTTCCGCAGTACTACTAATATCTTGGAGATTCAGGTATCTCGTGCAGTTTCTTTTGATGTTTCTTATTTTTTCCTTTGTGATGTATTGGTATCTACGATGAATGATTTCCGTAATAGTAAGCGACAAATGTTTTCTTGGTGGTAATGGTTTTGTTCACCATGCCTGTTTTCATGGCGAACACCCATAGTAGACGAGAGAGAGGACAGCCCCAAGCTTATTCGAAGAGACATAGTACAACCTCCCGTTTATTAATATGGCTGCTTAATTCTTTATAGAGTAAGAATATTTTTAGGAGAAGTTGTATTATCTTTCTTCTTCTGTTGGTCTTCAGTGATTGGCCAATGTGTTGCTTGCTGGTTATGGCTTTGTTCATCGAGCTTGTTTTCCTCTCGAACACCCATAGTAGAAGAGAGATAGTGCAACCCTGAGCTTAATGATTTAGCTTCTTGCTTCTTTACAGAGGAAGAACATTTTCAGGCAGGGTTGTACTATCTCTCTTCTTCTGTTGGTATTCAGTGATCTTCAACAAGTTATGAAAACTCCATTCTTTCAATATTAAAAGCCAACTCTGTTGCTGGGTGACATACAGTGATCAAAACGAGGCTATTGTATGGGCACACTGTTGACATTAATTTTTTTTCCCAGATTTTCCTTTCCAGTTACTAACACTGGTTTGTTATTTATTTTTACAGTTATTTATTTTTACAATGTATTTTGAAGGAACGCTTCAATGTTGGTTAATTTTTTCCGAGGCGTTGATCCACTATGCCTGGTCGTTGAATGGATGATATATTAGTCAGTGGCTCGATTGCAGCCACCTATGGAAGATATTTTTTATTCGATGACGAGCTTAGTGTAAAGTGGAAGTTATTATCAGGATGGAGCCAAAATATCCATGAAAAGCACATAGAAAATACATTCAAGATTATGATTTCATGTTCTCATTATTTGACTGTCCATGATCACACAATGATTTTCTATTTCAATTATTTTGTGAAAAGGCAGATCACGAAACCTTTCGATCGTTGCTGACCCCTTCAAAATTTTAATTTGGTTTTCAAATAGTTCTCATTTACCTTCTACTCATTATGATTTTGAATTGTCAAGAATATGCGCTTGGACCAATACAATGTCGTAGCTTTTCTCGAAGCAAAGAACAGCGCAGATTGTTTCATTGTATTCCTTATCTTCCTACAAAGTGGATTATGCCATTGTATATTAACAGTTGATTTAGTGATATAAGAGAAGAATAGTATTGCCCAACTTTCTATGTTTGGAATTTTGTTGGTATACAATGAGGGCCACCAATATTTACGATTGTATAGGCTTGTTAATGGGTGAGAGGGGCTGTGTATATGTCTATTTTTAGATTTAAAAAAGAGAGGTGTGATTTAAAAAAGGACATAATGAAGTGGAAAATATATATAGCCAGACACACTTATAAGTTTATAGATTAATCAATATGCATTACTTATAATATGTATTCAGTTAATTCATTAAATGTGTGTTTTTTTTGTCTGTTATTAATCACCATATTATAATTTACAATTTGTATTCAATTAATTCATTAAATATATGTTCTTTTGCCTGTTCATATTCACAACTAGATTTAAGCAAGGCCATAATTTAGCTGTGGGTATATACCGCCATAGACTGATAAATATGCATAACTAACATTTGTATTCAGTTATTTCATTAAATATATGTTTTTTTTGCCGGATCGTATTCGTTTGACAGGGATCGATTCATTCTCGACGGCTCGTACGTTAATGATTTAGATCACATATGAGTGTATGCCTATAGCAACTGAGCGGTATGTCGATTGCCCATTTCGAAAATCGAACTAGCCGGAGCGGTGCTACATAAATTCTGAAATAACGTAATAGTTGGCATTGCAGTTTTAGATCTTACATGGACATATCGAAATACAAGCACATGAAAGCACTTGTCATCACCTGCATACCCTGATGCAATGAGCTGTGCAGGGATATATTTTTCTGCTTAACCTATCTGATCAATCCAGAGTACTATATGATTGAGTTGTGGAGTTTATTATGCTTTGGTTACCGTTTTGATTTTGTTGTATAGCTATTTGACAGAAGTATGGCAGTTGGTCATAATGATATTTTAATATTCTGACAAGTATTTTGAAAGTAAATTATATTCACCGTTTAAAGTAATAGTGTTTAAGGGATTCAGGATATCAATATTTAATAAATGATACTTGCGATTATAGAAAATCATTAAACATGTAATTTAATAAAATTTATTAACATAAAAACATTATTTATTTAACAAAAAAAATTGACCAATATATATAATATATATATATATTGATTTTAGTTTTTGTGCGCTGCCAATTTAAATGCCAAGAATTTTTTAGTGAAAATTTTATAAGGGAAGATTTTTTAAATTATATAACAGAAGATTTTATAGGTTTCAATTTTAAAATAAAATACATTATCATTATAAACAGAATTACATGACAATATTAGTTAATAAATATTAAAATTGCAAATTTCTAGGAAGTGATGGTTTAGATATTTCTTTATTTTATTATTTAAAAATTTTAAGTTTTATATTCATTAAGATCACCATTTATTATATTTTTATTTTTTCAGATTTTATGTTTTTATGATTCATGATATATTGTTTAGATCTTCTCAAAGAAAACAAAGAATAGACTCATTTCCAACCTAAATTTATAGATTTCAGAGACTAAATCGTAAATTCCAAAAGTTAAATTTAAGTTTGAAAAAAATGACTCATTATTCTCAATGTAATTTTTTCCTAAAAACTGAACCATATTATTTTTCATAATTAGTAAATATTCAGGTAAAACACTTGTTTTAAATCATCACATGCTTCTATTTTCAATTTTATTTTTAAGATTATTAAGTTTTAAAATATTTTAATATATGTAAATATTTTTATCATATATCAAAAATATGTCAATTTTTTTATTTTTACTATTTCATATATATATGATTCATTCATCTGGGTGTTGATGGCGTTATTTACACTTCCCCTTCGAAAATGGGTGGGACATTTGAAGTGTTTTTCATTCGCCATCTTATCATATTTCGTTTATTTTGATCAACTTATTTTGTTTATTTTTAACTTATTCCAGCTTTCACATTGGTTGAGGTAGGATTGATTTAAAGTTTTAAGTATAATTAAATTAAATTATTTATTTTTTATAATTAATATTTTGTTTGAAAAAATTATAGTGACTAGTTCGAAACATCAATTAATATTTTCAATGTATTTTTTTTCAAAATCTTTATAATTAACAAATTTTAATAGTATATAAAATTTAAAATATTTTTTATCTTATTTATTTTTTATTATATATAAAATTATTCTCTTTTTTCTATTTTTTTCTGATATAAAGTAGGTTAGACCTGATGCGCTTTTCACGGCAGATCCTATCAATTTTGTTACTTATTTCAATTTGAACTCTGAGCGAGGTGGTCTCCCGATAAAAATTTATGTTTGTAAATACTTTTCTAAAAATTTATTATATAGATTATATTTTAATTGTATTAATTTAAATATATAATAAATATATTATATTAAATGATAATATAAATTATATATATATTATTTTTAATTTTTTAATTTAATAATATAAATAATTTAGTATTTAATGTTTTATTATTTTTATTATATCTTAAAAAAATAATATATACATTTTTTTTCATTTTTCATCTCTATCTCATTATTTTATTTTTTCCTTTTCCAAAAATGCTACCATCTAGATCTTGATATTAATGTTGTTATTTTCATTCCCTTTCTCTAAGGTAAATGGGCCCGACCATGGACATTATGTTTTCAATCATTGCTTTTACATGGGACATTTCAATTACATTTTATTTAGCTTAATATCATATGAATAGAGGGTAGCTATTAAGCATATTAGTTTGGATTATATCTTATTATTTGTGGAAGGTGTATTACATAACTTGAATTCTTTCTTATTATTTGGTAAGTGCTACAAATTTATTTTATAGCACATAAGGATTTATAAATTTCTTAGATGTTAAGTGATATGTCTAATGGATAATATTTGCAAAAAGTGTGTCACATAACTTGAATTCTTTCTTATTACTTGGTAGTTGCTACAAATTTATTTTATAAAACATAAAGATTTATAAATTTCTTGGATGTTCTGCCATATATCTAATGGATGATAATAACTTCAACTAAATAACAAAATTTTAATATTACTTCATCCAAATAACATAATTTTGTATTAACATTAAAGATAAAGTAAATCAAAACAAAAAAATCATGATATTTTAACTTTTCACAGTTTTATATTTTTTTAAAATATTTCAAATACAATGCTTATATAGACAATTTAAATATATCTTTTAACTAATTTATTCCAACATCAATTCCACTGGATTGAGAGTCTAAGCTTCTTGTTTTTCAATGTGGGGTTAACACGTATTTCTTTTAAAATATAATTGAAATATTCTCTAAATAAAATACAAAGTAGACTATAATAAAAAAAATGATAATGAATATATGTGTTTAGTTAATTTTAGTTATCTCACTATGCTTTCACGTTTAGTTTATTAGTTGATATTATGAAAGAACTATAAAACTCTTTCACTCTTACTTTCAACCATAAATAAAATATATTCATGTTTCATATCAAGTAACATAATTTTTATCAAATTAAAGAAAAATAATATTAATTAAAATAATAAAAAATCTTATTTTTCTCTTTATATAGTAGAAAATTTTATTTTTATAATTTGTTTTAATATTTCCATACAAAACTTGAACAAATTATTTGAATATCTTGAACAAATTATTTGAATATGAATAACAATGTCACAGTACACAATACGTGTTACCAATTACACAGTAAAAAGAATTGACTTGAATATAAACCAAAAAACACTTACCAATATTTCACCTGGTTATACCGCATATGTCGTTATTGCTGAGTACTATGTTATAATTATAAATGCACATTTATAAAGCTTTGTCTTACATTGGAACATGACACGTTCCTTTCGAATTGTTATACTATTGATATGGACATAACATATACTGCTCATTTGGAATATAATAATATTCATATATGTATTACCATGGAATACAAATGTTTGGTAAAATATCATATTAACTATATAATGCTCGTCCTTTAGGCACACGTAACTATCGTCGGTGTTAATACCTGGTTCTATTTTAACCGAGCTGCTCTTGATGTTCAAAGTGCTTTTCATATGTTCAAAGCTCAAATTCTCCACAACCTTTTCCTCCCCCGAGTCGTAAATAGAAGTAATGAAAGAGGATTATTGATAAATCCGTTTATAATATCATCTTTTACCATACCCTTAAAGTATTGGGCTTTACCAAGGGTAAGAAGTGGTGGGGAGTTATCGGATTAGGGTTTGAACTCAACCCACAAGGGTTTCCTAACTCTATTTTTGGTTTTGTAGGAGGATAGAGACTGAGATTTTGCGTAGCTTTGACCATCTGAAATTCTCATACAACCTAACATACAACATATAAATGCATTTGTAGTGGGCAACCAGGGTCTTCCGAGGATCAAGGGATGCCTCCGTAAATCTGATTTGGGTTGCAAGATAACAAAATATGTTGGAGATCTCCAGGAATCGATTGTAATAACTAAGTCTTCTACTACCCCTCTTGGTTTAACATGGGATCTGTCTACTCATTCAAGTGCAGTAGGTGTTTGTCTTAGCTCGTGCAAACCTAGAATGGTAAAGACTTCTTGAGTCATTATGTAAATTGTTGTTTGTAAATTAATTAGTCTAATTGGGATGGGAATATCATCAATGCAAACAGTAACTATAGGATTCCATGGATCATTGTATTTAGTCAATGGAGATTGATCAGTCATTAATTCTGATAATTTCCGCATCACATGGATAGTTACAACGTATTTAGGCCTTCTTTGAGGATTTTTAACACATAGGTGCCTTATTGTCTCTGTATATATAAGAACGTCCTTGATAGCTTGCAGCACGGTATTCATAATGTGTAGATTTTTCAACTCTTTGAGAAAATCGAAGTCAAACTATGAGGTCATCTTAGTTTCTGATAATCTTTGTGGCTATGGAGGGTCCCTGGTTACTGTAAGGCTTGGGGCAGCTAATACAAATGTATCAACGTTATTTAAGTTAGGTGTTACATTTGTAACAACATCACCTTGACCTGTTGTAGTAGTTCATGAGAGTTTGCAGGACTGTCCTTAAGAGATTCACATTCTTCCTTAGTGATAACATGAGAGGTTTTCACTACTTCTCCCAATCGTATATGGATTTCATTACATTCAATGAGAGTGATGTAGTAAGTTTGGAAGAAAGCGAGAAGTGTAGCAGCAAGTGTTGAGAGAAGTGGCAACTGTAATTGCTGTTGTATTGGTAATGCGAAGGAGTTGTACCTAAAGAATTTCCTCTCCAATTTTGGGGCCAAGAATATGGATGAGATGGACGGTATTTAAAAGGTGGAGAGGGAGATCATTGGTTTCATGGTGAGGAAAACTAGGCTAGGGGAGGTGAGGAATATTTCCATGGAAATTGTTGTGCACCATGTACATTATTTCATTGATTAAAAGAAATGTCTTGAGACATACCTGGTGGTTATGGCTGCCAAGGCTTCTTGGACCTAGTGAAGTACGAAGACTAGACCTCTGCACTTGATACCTTGTGGCTGCCAAGGCTTCTTGGACCTAGTGAAGTACGAAGACTTGACCTCCGCACTTGATACCTTGAGCACTGCTTTCAGTCTGGAAAGCTCTGGACAATAGCTTGTAGAATGGTTCAAATCACGAATGTTGCACAAGTTGACGCAGTCAACTTTACAATCCCTCGAGGAATGCTTATCCTTAGATTTTGGGAATAATATAGCCAAATTTTTCTCGGCTTCCTCCTGTTCCTTTTTTACTTGTGAAGTTGTGAGTTGGGCAGATAAAGTACTGTGGAGGTTAGTCTTAATATTCTCAAACAAATTCCTAATCTTGGCTTTCGTCATACCTCCATCTGTAAATTTTTGTATTCAAATGAAGGTGTCGTGCGTCATCCTTGTTCCTCGTGATGATCCTCTTGAGAATCTTAAGAAGATTTTTATTATCTCCTCAAATGATTCTTGAGATATATCTCCCTTCCTTAGTAGATTCAATGTATCCAAGTAGTCATTTCTCATTCCCTATATGAATATTGTTGGGTTGTGTTATATTCTTTCCACATAGTTAACAAGGGGTTTGAAGGGCACCCGTAACCCCACTTTATGGGGTCTGGGACAATGCCCTAGAAAATTTTGGTTTTGGACCCTATGTTAGGTTGGGCAGACCCGCCTATGGTTTTGTGTATGATTTTCGCACGTGTTTTTTGGACGCGATGGTTTTCGGTCCATGGTATTGGATGCGACGATTTTCAGTCAATGGTATTGGACGTGATGGTTTTCAGTCCATGGTATTGGATGCTTCGACATGTATAAATATGTATTGTAACATTGAAAGGAACATAATGAAAAATCAAGCTGGTAGTCCTGGTTTTAGGATCCAGTGGAAAAATCTCTGTATATATGTGTTTTATGTGTTATGCTCTCACATTGTTTATTTTTCTTTGTTTTAGATTCCGTATGCAGGTAATTTCTGTATGGGGTTAAAACCTACATTTGGTATCAGAACATTTTTGGCTTCAAGGGAACACCTTTGTTGCTGTGGGATTTTTCTCAGGCCTGTGGTAGACCTTGTTTAGTGGGAGATCTACGAGAACGATTATGGTGTTGAAGGAAGATGGAAAGCAGTGGAAAGATAGAGATTGAGAAATTTAATGGTTAGAGTTTTGAGTTGTGGAAACTCAAGATGGAGGATCGGTTGGTGGATAAGGACCAATGGATTGTGATAGATATGGGTACTAAACCAACGGGAGTGTCCAATGAAGAATGGGAAAACTTGGATCGAAAGGCGAAGAGCACAATATGATTGTGTGTCTCAGATTCAGTATTGCTAAATGTATCAGGGGAAGCTATGACGAAGGCTTTGTGGGACAAGTTAGGGACTTTGTACCAATCTAAGTCTCTGCTAAATAAATTGTTCCTGTGGAAAAAGCTGTATAATCTGACGATGAAAGATGGAGACTCGGTGATAGAGCATCTGAATGCATTTAATACTGTGGTGAGTCAGTTAGCATCTGTTGAATTAAAATTTCAGATGAAGATAAGTGCATCAGTTTGTTGTGTTCTCTACCAAATTCGTGGCACAGTCTGGTTATTACAATAGGTAGCAATGCAACTGCCTTTCATTTTGATGAAATAGTCTCATCCTTGCTAACGGAGGAGATGAGACAGAAAAATATGGAAAGCCAAAATCATGATGACTCATCTGTATGAGGGTAGACCCAGAACAGAAACAGAAATAAGTCATCTAGTGGAAGATCTAAATCTAAAGGGAGATGTAAATGTCGAGGAAAACCTATAATGGTGGTGTGCTGGAAATGTGCAAAGGAAGGGCACTACAAAAGGAAATGTAAAGCTAAAGCTCTTGGCAAAGGAAAGGGATCTGATGAGGCTCCTTCTGCAGAGGTGAAAACCACCTCAGATGAAGGTGGGGATGTGTACTTGGCTTCTTCAAGTACACATGTAGATCATGAGACATGGTTGATTGACTCAGGTGCATCCTTTCACTTCACTCCCCACAGAGAGTGGTTCTGGGAGTATGAGAAATATAATGGTGGTGATGTCTTATTAGGGGATTACATGAAGGCTAGAATCGTTGGTCGCAGAAAAGTAAAGTTGAAGTTGCAAGGTGGAACGGCTAGAACACTTCTAGGTGTTCTACATATTCCTGCATTAGCCAGAAATATGATTTCTGTTAGCAAGCTAGATGACGCAGGTGTAAAAACAGTGTTCGAGAAGGATACCTACAAGATGGTTTGGGGAGCACTGGTAATCATGGGAGGAATTCGGATTGGAATTCTGCACAAGCTGCAAAGTAGCACTATTATTGATGGGTGCAATAGTTCTGTGGTTCCTGAAAGTAGAACAAAAAAACTAGCAGTCTCTGGAGAGAAGGCCATGTTGTGGCATCAAAGGCTTGGACATATTGGAGAAAAGGGCCTTCAGATACTTCATGGTGAAGGTATGAGTAATAACTCTCTGGATTTTGATTTCTATGAAAACTGTGTATATGAGAAGTAGAATTGGGTCAGTTTTCCCTCTGGTAGTAAGAGGGTGAAACACATATTAGAACTTGTGCACAGTGATGTGTTTGGACCTATGAAGGTTCCATCACTAAGTAAGTGTCTGTACTACGTATCATTTATAGATGACTTCCCAAGGAATACATGGATATATTTCCTTAAGAAGAAATCTGAAGTCTTTGATAGTTTTAAAGAATTTAAGGCTCTGGTGGAAAACCAGACGGAGAAGAAGATAAAGGTGTTGACAACAGATAATGATGGAGAGTTTTGCCGTAGTGAATTTGAAGAATTATGTAAGAAGTCTGGTATAGCATGACAAAAGACTACTCCATCTACACCTTAGCAAAATGGAGTTGCAGAAAGAATGAATAAGACGTTGATGAAAAGGGCAAGAAGTATGCTTAGTGGTGTTAGGTTAGGACAGAATTTTGGGTAGAGGTAGTGGATACTGCATGTTACCTCGTCAAAAAGTCACCTTCATCAACGTTGGAGGATAAGACTCCACAAGAGGTATGGACTGGTAAGAAACCCTCTCTTTCACATCTGAGGGTATTTGAATGTGATGCATATGTACATGTTCCAAAGGAGAAATGAACAAAGTTGGATAGTAAATATGAAAAGTGCATCTTTGTTGGGTATAAGGATGGTTTAAAGGATTATAAGCTTTGGAACCTAGTCACATGGAAGGTTGTGTACAACTAAGATGTGGTGTTCAGAGAGGTGAAAGATGTTATTAAACATGGAGTCCAACAAAAGGAACCCGAGAAGATAGAGTTTGAGCTAAAGGAGGAAGAACCAGACTCTACAGTAGAGGAGGAACCTGAAGAAGAAAAGCCACAAACTCTGGCTATGAGAAGATTAGTTCGAGAAAGAAGGTAGCCTAAAAGGTATAGTACATCTACTTTCCATTCAAAACTTTCTTTATCTATTACTGACGATGATCCCAGAATAGTGAAGGAAGCAGTAGATTCAAAGGATGGAAAACTCTGGAAAGAGGCCATGGTTGATGAAATGGCATCTTTGCACAAAAATGAGGCTTGAGATCTGGTGGAGTTGCCAGCTGGAAGGAAACCCATTGGCTGCAAATGGGTGTTCAAAAATAAGACAAATGCAGAAGGAAAAGTGTAGAAATACAAAGCTCAGTTGGTAGCAAAAGGTTATTCCCAGGTGCTGGAAATTGATTTTGGTGATATTTTTACTCCTGTTGCCAAGGTAACTTCTATTAGATTACTTTTATCTGTTGCTGTTGCTTTTGATTTTGAGGTAGAACAGATGGATGTAAAGACAACATTTCTTCATGGGGATTTGGAAGAGGAAATCTACATGAAGCAACTTGAAGGCTTTGCAATGAAGGATAAGAAAGAACTGGTATGGCAGTTAAAGAATTCTCTGTATGGGTTAGAACAACCACTAAGGATGTGGTATCAGAAATTTGATACATTTATACAGGGAATTGGCTTCACCCGAAGAAAAATAGATCACTTTTTGTATTTTAAATTAATTGGTGACTGTGTTATTTATTTTGTCTTCTATGTGGATGATATGTTGCTGGTTGGAAATGACAAAGAAATTATCCAGGATTTGAAGACCCAATTATCCTCCATATTCAACATGAAAAATATTGGTGTTGGAAACTATATTTTGGGCATGGAAATTAAAATAGATCGGGTAAAGAGGAAGCTCTGGTTAAACCAAAGGAAGTATGTCGAGACAATACTGCAGAGGTTTAATATGCAAGATAGTAAACTGGTGAAGGTTCCTATTCCTCGAGGTGTGAAGTTATCTGCTGAACAATGTCCCAAGACACGAGAAGAGGAAGAGGATATATCCCATGTTCCATATGAAAGTGTAGTCGATATCCTGATGTATGCAATGGTCTATACTAGACCAAACATTGCACATGCAATGGGAGTATTGAGTAGGTTTATGTCAAAACCAGGAAAGGAGCATTGGACAACAGTGAAGCAGGTTTTCAGGTAGTTGCGTGGCACTAGTGATTATGGTCTGTGCTACTAAGGAAGACTAGGATTGGATAGAGTGTTGGATATTTGTGGCTTTGTTGATGTAGACTGGGCTGGAGATTTGGATCACAGAAGATCTACAGGTGGGTATGTGTTTAACCTATTTGGAGGTGCAATCAGTTGGATGAGTAAGAAACAATCTGTAGTGGCACTATCAACTACAAAGGTAGAATACATGGCAGATACTCATGCAAGCAAGGAAGTAGTTTGGTTTCGAAGATTCTGTTCGAGTATGGGGTTAGTATAGGAAGCTGTAGGGATAGACTGAGACAGCCAAAGTACAATTTTCTTGGCAAAGAACTCTGCATATCATTCAAAGACAAAGCACATTGATGTTCAGTATCACTTTGTGAGGGATATGATAGAAGAGAAAAAGGTGTTGCTGGTAAAGGTGGACACTTTGAAGAATACTGCAGATGCATTGACAAAATCTATGAGCTCTGAGAAGTTCTCTTGGTGTAGAGAGTGAATGGGCATTTCAGGGCTTGGAAAATGACTAATCTCTCTTGTGCTCTCCTGTGGAAATAAAACAACAAATGGGAGAATGTTGGGTTGTGCTATATTCTTTCCACGTACTTAACAGGAATTTGAAGGGCACCCATAACCCCACTTTATGGGTTCCAGGGCAGCACCCCGAAAATTTTTGGTTTTGGACCCTATGTTAGGTTGGGTGGACCCACCTATGGTTTTTTGCATGATTTTCCTACATGTTTTTTGGACACGATGATTTTCGGTCCATGGTATTGGACGAGATGGTTTTTGGTGCACGGTATTGGATGCTTCGGCATGTATAAATATGAATTGTAACATTGAAAGGAACATAATGAAAAATCAAGCTGATAGTCCCGGTTTTGGGATCTAGTGGGAAAATCTCTATGTATATGTGTTTTATGTGTTATGCTCTTGCATTGATTATTTTTATGTGTTTTAGAATTCGTATGCAGGTAATTTTTGTACGAGATTAAAACCTACAAATATAGTTTTCAGGATTTCCATATCCGAATCACTATGTTTAGATCTTTGTAGATTATAGTAGAATCTCTCCACGTAATCCTCCAAGATTTATTCTTCTCTTTGTGTCATCCTGAATATTTCTTCCCTCAAGCCCTTGGTCTGACAATAGTCTTGATACTTTGATAGAAAGGCATTTTTCATACATCCCCACATTTGAATAGTAGCAGAGCCCATTCCCATGAACCATCTTAATGCTACTCCATTTAGAGTAGAATAGAAAATTTTCAGCTTGTAAGCATACGATGTATAATCATAGCTCCTGCATAGGACATAAAATTCAAACAAGAATGTATTAGGATCTTATACGACCATTCCATGAAAATATGGAATAGTTGATAAGGGAATGTTTTTCATGGGAACTTTCCCCCCTATATTACCTATTGAGAATTGAAACATGTTAATCATGGCATCAGTCCTAGTATTTGTATTGTTGTTGTTGTCTTCCATTATGGATTCCCTTGTTTCTTGTTTTGATGAGTTCGCTCCCAAAGATTGTTCAGGTGCATGTCATGTGGATGAAGGTTCTTGTGATGATTATACATGTTTCTATGGGGCTGGCTATTTCATGACACTGCCTAAATCTAAGTATTGATGAGTAAAAGAATGTTTTTCTAATTATAGCTCTAAGTTCTCCCCACAACTTTCCCCTTGGACCTCAGATCTAAAGTCCTGGCAACTAGTTTGTCCATGTTGTTCTCAAATTCAATATATAGTTTTGGGAGTATGTATACTTGTTTGAGGGTGATGAGGTCCTAAGGAAAAGGAACTAGATGCTTCTGACCTTAATATGGGTGTAACATATTTATGTCATCCTATTTTTCTTGTATCTCTCTCTGAGTTTGACTGTTCTCTCTTTTCTCTTGAAATTAATTCCTGAATGAATGTTTTCTTCCCTAAATCTGTGCATTTCTTGTTGCTTTTATGAGCCTGTTTTCCCATATTTTTATTAGAGTTATTATGCATTTTTCCTCTTATGTTCATACACTTTACACATGAACCCTATGTGTAAGTATTTCACATTCCAAGTGCCTCAGTTCTTAGGGTGGTGAGGCTGCTTAAGTATGTTATAGCGATGCACAGGTTCTTATCTATCGTCTTACCACCTAGCATCTGTAAGACTAAGGACACTTGCAAAAAAAACTAATTCAAAAGTTAACACACCCTAAGTGTTCTAATGATTACAGTGCTAATCCCTCTTAGGTATGTTAGAGTAATGTGCAGGTTCTTCCTTCTCATCTTACCACCCAACACCTATGGACTAGAAACACTATACTAAAAAGCACACTGTTTGACTGTATCGTCATCTGCCTTCCCCAACAATGACGCGGAAATGGTTTGATGGTTTAATCAATGTTTAATTTGACTGAATCACAAAAATTTAATTGTCAACAAAGGTAAGTCTACTTATTTCAAAGGTGTCTGCACTATATGTGATGACACATAACAACCAAAAGAAGAAATGAAAGAAAATATTGTTGAACACAATTGTAGAACTTTAAAGCACTCATGCAAAAATTAAGAAGACATTCTACAAGAATGAAATTCACTCATCGCACTTCATTTGTTTCTCAAAGAACAAGTGCACCATACATCATTACTAAAACTGCATTAATTGATTAAATATTATAGCTCTAACCAATCCCGTGTAACAACATATAATGACTCTAAAAATAGAAGTGCATAAGTACTACAATTCATACAACAACATTAATGAATCCACACTTAAAATAAAGATAAACCAAATAACTAATCTAATACTATTGCAATCGTTGCTAAAGAGGAGGGTCATTCCTCCCTAGCAAGGCATAGGGATGAAATGGAAGCTAGTTAAAAACTGAACACAAGATCTGTATGGACATCACCATAAGTGTTCTATATTAAAACTGACTCAAAGTTATGAGATCAAAATGTCGATGTTGTTCTCTTGTTCCCATTCCCTTTTCATGGAACTGAACCTTTTTATAAAATTACAAGCCCAAAAAATTAGGGAACAGATCAATCACGATAATCCCACAATGCCCATGATGATCAATATCAAGAGAAAAATAGAAAATGTTACAAGCAATTTCCCAATAAAAGATGAATTCAAGTTACACCATATCCACAATCATAATCGATGAGATCATTTGACTATCCATAGACAATTCATGATTCTTAACAACTGTCTTTAAAGACAACAACCACGGTCTTTGGCAGTTGGAGTGTAACAACAACTCGAGGTGTAACAACAAAACTTTGTACTATAACAACAAATCCTCGAAGTGTAACAATGAGTAACAGCTACAGCTGCTCATCCTTAGTCCTTAGTTGTAGGAAACACCTAAAACAAAAATAACCAGAATACTTCTTCCATACTTAACTTGGTTAGCCATCTCAAAAGGACATCACTTCATTTGATATTTAATGAAAGATGGTAAAATAATACGTTGAGAAAGGATTGCTCTTATAACTAGGGAAAATGCTAATAGAGACATATTGTTCATAGGTTTAGAGAGAGAGAATGATCAAAAATGAGGAAAGAGGTGTCTAATATATGCTTAAAAGCTACACCCAATAGTGGAGAACAAGAATTACAAAGGAATTCACTCACAAAACCAAAGAACTAGGGACCCTTTCTCTATCCTCTGATGGGACAAATGGTATAAATTTATTAGCCTTGAGGAGTTGACTATGGAAGATGATGTAAGCATGACATAGTGGTGCATAGGGCACATGGCAGGCAATTTCAGTATTATTGGGTGGCCTAATGGGGAAACATATGTGACACGTGTCACCACTATGGAGACTCCACACGAGGTTGATTGGAGTACGCAAAAGTTGAGCAAATAGACTAAGTGTTGAACTGAGGTAGAGTACTACAAAGAGATATGATTAAGATCTGAAGGAGTAGCAAGGAGCATTGTTCAGAGGAGAAATACAGTGGATCATATATGCATTTCTCTGTATTTGGATTTTCCCATGTTTCCATTTTGAAAATTGTATGAGTTATAGAATAATGGCTAAAGAAGGTTGTGCCCTGCATTAATAAGAGGTTGCTACCTCTCAGAATGTAGGGGCTTTCTATATTATGAGGGTCGTTGTCTCCTATGAATGGGTTCTCACAAAAAAATTGATGTAATTAAGTAGATTCTTGATTGGCATCATAATAACGAACACATTTTTTGGTTTTCTCCCTTTGGGTTTCCATGTAAAAATACTTGTGTCCATATTTTTATGTTGCTAACGTGATGGATTGTATGTATATGTGAATGCCTTATCTTGCTGATCATTTGTATTGTGTAAGAAATCTCTCACCAGTAACTAACCATAGTGAAAAGAGTTAATGACTTATACTTAAAATTTGAAATAACTTCACTATTATTGATTCACCACCCCCCCTCGATAATTCCTTATTCCAACACTTAATGCTTATCATTTAAGATGATAAACCATTGGGAATCTGAGCTATAGGTTCCTACAATGCTTTCCTTTAGGATACAAGTGATAGGCCATGTAAAAAGTGACATCATACCCCTACACCTGAGCATTATTCTAGTTAACTGAAACTGAAATCCCTAAGATCATGGATTTGGCTCAGGGGTGGATAGTTATGGGAAATTTTGTGGTGTAGTTGGCTTATGGTTGGGTGGAGAGTTGATGTTCCACCTTTAGTTTCCAATGATATCTATCCATCCAAATAAGTGTCATGGATTGTGTATAATGGATTCACATTCTTACTTGGACTAGTATGTTGATGAATGATGATGAATTTGCACTATATTAAATAATTATTACAAATTACTACATGCCCTTGATATGAAATAATCCTTGATGCTCTTTAGGCTAAGTTGGAACTACTAACTTTATGTGAATGTTATAAATGTTATTGAATATGTGTATATGGAAATGTGACTAGTTGGATGAGGAAATGTAGATAAGTATTGGTAAGAATGATTTAATGGTTGGCACATTTGTAAATTTCAAGGTTCATTTTTATTCCTTAATATACACTCTACTTATCCTCATGGTGGATATGCCTCACATTTAGGAATCTTGTAAGAGAATAGAACTGTAAGACAAATAGATGTAAATAGTTTTATCCTTAACTTTGTACACACTCATGATTATATTTCATGATCTCTCTTCATACATCATGTCGCTAATTGAAACACATATCTACCCATATCTACACTTGATAATGTTGTTTTCACATCGAAATTATGGAGCATAGTTAGATATGGTTTAGCAAAGTATGGATGCCATATGGTAGGCATATTATTGAGTTTATTTGACATATTTCTAGCTTGAGTTAATATTGGAAAAGTTGAAATTTTGGAATGAAGGAATTCAATTATGTTTCAATAGTAGTGCTTAGTATCACTCAGAATCATAAATGGCTTCATGAAAGCCATCGAAGCCTTACAGATTCTAAGCATAGTCACCATAGTCCAAGAAGGTTTGTACATAGGCCGAATAACCCTTGTTAAGTTAAAATTGCATTCAAGGAAATGAGAAAATAATGAAGGAAATAATGGTTACAAATAATCATAGGATAAATATAGGTTAATCCACTTAATATTAAAGTTTAGAGGTGGATTATGTATTAATCCTTCGATTAGTGACTAATCGTGTGTTGCACCCATCACTAGGAAATTAACTCATTGGAGTGGAACTATAATAGAAGGCACATGACATGTGTTTTTCCATCAAATGACAAAGTAAAATTACCATCGTGTCGTGCCTAGTTTGGGGCTTAGAACTCCTTTGTGTCTCACTGTGGTGGTGTGATGCCATGATGTCAGGATGACGTCGAGGTCTACCAGAAAGGCACACATGGACTCCCTTAAAAATGGATACCACATGAAACTCTTAATTTAAATCGGAGGGTTGGCACCTCATGGGCCCCAATATTGGACTAAAGTGGATATGGGAAGTGGATAGAATGTCAATGTGGCACCTACATGGCATGACATATGGTAGGAAAATTTGGCCCCATTGGATGGCCAGGTGACGTCCCTTTGGGGACACATGTTACCATTAGAGGATGTGACATGGAATAGCGACATCATGATGACATTAATGTGACATTAGCATGAGAATTTAGGCACTGAGTGATAGAATGCATGATGTCAAATTTTGGTGTCGAACAAAGGAGAAATCTTAGTCACGCCTTTCATCTAGTGGAAATTATCCACTATAGTCATCTGGTGTAGAAGGTGCATATGAAAAAAATAACATAGTGGTGGATACTTCCATAAATTAATGAGGGTCATCCATTCCATCTATTGCTAATGTCTACTACATTGTTCCTGGGTTTGGGTGCGATGGGAGGAGAATGCTAAAAAAGGAAATAGTAAATTGATGTAGCGTGCAATGTCATTATGCCACATAAGCCACTTGGGGTCCACGTGGAGGGATTTCGAATGTGGAAAGGGTGTTAAAAGGACTATCTTTAGTTGACTATAAATTTTGATCTAGACATTAAATCAAGATAAAATTTATATCCTTAGAAATATCTCCATGAGCATGATTGAACAATGGTATCAAAATTTTTATTCTAAGAGCTTCTAGAATTGAGGAATTTTATATAATCATATTCATAATCATACCATGTAGGTCAGGGTAATTTTGATGTAACACCTTCCAATACTTGAGAATAATCCAAGGGGATGTGGCTTTGGAAATAGAAAAAAGGTTGAATGAACTCGAATCCCGTAAATCATAGGTGAACTCGATACCGGCTGCTTTACTTTGAGGGTGTGTTAAACATTGTAATTAGAGCATGATTCGACACTGGACCTAAAGAGCTCACATACACATGCCTATAATGAATATTTTGTTCTATATTATCCTTTCTATTCACAGATGTGTGTGTTGATTTTTAGTTACAACAGATATAATATTTGATTTTAATGATTCATTATTTCGTATTTAAATATTCATACTAACTGAGGTTTTATTTTCCGTATCATTTCACCTCAACATTCTTATTGTAAATATACAAAGGTAATGGGTAATTTTGTTTACATTACATTTTCGGCTGGCTAATATTTTCGGAAAAATAAGTGAGAAATACGACAAGTAGGAGGATGGAATAGTATGCGACAAATTGATTGCAACATGATCAAGGAGAATATTATTTGGGAGAAGGAAATAATAATAATCCTATGACCGCAGGAGTTGAATAGATAAGTTGTGAAGTAGATAATTGAAAGAAGATTAGAGTTGAAGAAAGGAAAGCAGAGGTAAATTATGTGAAATTATGGAACCTATCAAACTTATAAAGGAAAAAATAGTAGGATCTTAGTGCTATCTATCTATATTGGAAAAATTTAAAGCCTATCCCATTAAAATTCCAAAGGAAAAGGTTGGATACCAATAGGGTAGGAGCAGGAAAGTCAAGGAAGAGACATAAACATGTAGAATAAGCCACAACTCTACTTAGAAATCCGGAAAGAGAGAAATTCATCCTTCACTGATCACCACATACTGTAGTTAAGAAACACCATTATTAGACAAAAACTAAGAATATTTAAATTCTAAAGGAGTTTAAGGAAGAAAATCCACCTTCCTTTGATGGGGATATAAATAAGGATGAAGAGATACAGAGTTCACTGCTATGGATAAATAAGTACTTCAAGGTGCATGACTACTTTTAGAACATGAAGGCTAAAGTAGTTATTTTAAGTTTGAAAGGAAACGTTGACATATGGTGGGATATTTGGAGAATATGAAATACATGAGATAGAAATATTTGTCATGGATAAGGTTTCATAAATACTCGTAAGAGAAGTACTTAACTAAAAAATATTGTGTCAGCGAGGCCAAAGAATTCTTTAATTAGAAATTGGAATTGTTGATAGTTGATGAGTACACAAGTAGCTTAAATCTACCAAGATTTTTTCCTTATATTAAGAAGGAGAAGGAAAATATCTAAAGCTATACTAGTGTATTACCACGTGCTTACTAGGACATAATATAATTTGATGAACTTAAAATACATGAGGATGACATTCAAAAAATGAGTTATTTCTATGGATAGTCCAATACAAGACTAAATTTTGAACAAACGGGAACAAGAAAGGTATGTTAAAATTGAAAGGAACATGGTCTGAGCTCACAATATATAAGCAAGGAGGGAGAAATAAGAATTTAATTGATTCTTCTAAGAATTAATATCAATACAACTGCATAATCATCAATAAGAATAGATTTCCTAAATCAGTAAATGAGTACCCTAATCTACTTAGGAGAGGGCCTATACAATGTTGGAATTGAAAAGATAACTATCTATAGAGGAACTATCCTCAATGAGAACAAATCAGCACAAAGTTATACAATGTACAAGAAGCAAGAATGGTGAATGATGACATCCAAAACATACCTCAAATTAATGCTATAGTGGTAAATAAGAAAGAAGATCAACAAAATACAATAATCCAAATGTAATGTATGCTCATAAACCAAACTATTTCAGTTTTAATTGACTTGAGTTATAATTTCATCTATACCAACCCAAATACAATAGATAAATGTAAATTAATAAAGAAAGCTCACACAAAACCATGGTTGGTTCAAATGGCCATGGGAACAAAGTGTTAGGTCCCTATACTACTAGTGTAGCCACTTATTGTTATTAGTACAACCCTGCCCATGTAGTCCCCATATTGTTATTATTGTGCCCCATAGAAGCCCACTATTGTTGTTATTGTGCTCTTACATTATTATTGTTATGTTGGCTCTGATTATATTATGACCCCTTAGACTCCTATATATGGAAAGGAGGTATTTTCATTTGTATCATCCAAGAATTTTTCATTTCTGTAATGTAAAGGAGGTTTCCCCTCGAAAAGGCTTATTTCTAAGGAGTTCATCTATCATTTTTTATCTTTTGTGAGCTCGTTTCATAACATTTGGTATGAGAGCTTTGGATTCTAGGGTTTCATTGCTTCAAACAGGTCATTGTGGAAATTGCGTTATAAAATTGTTTTTGTGACATTTCAAAAGCTAAAAAAAACAACCCATGTGAGAAGAAATCATGTTGAACCTAGGGTCTAAATTGCATATCTTGTATCACTATATTTTTGTAGATATGATCTGAGGAAGTTAGAGTTTTTGCAAAGCTCCAAAATTTCATCTAAAACATGTCATTGTTGAATTTTCGCTATAACATTTTCGCTACAAAGTTTCAGAAGCCAAAACAAAAACCCATTTGAGGATAAATCGGTCTAAACCTTGGGTTTGAATTTCAGATATTGGCTCGCTATATTTTCAGATATATGATCTGAGGAAGTTAGGATTTTTGCAGACTCCCAAATTAAATCCTAAATAGGTGACCTTGGGAAAATCATCATAACTTTCTTTATGAGGATCAAATTTAAATTTCATCAAAAGTTATGGAAAGAGGATGGATTGTAGTGTTTTGTATATTTGTTTTAGGTCCTAATGTTGAAACATTGACACATGCGACTTCGTACAAGTGCACTCTACTTAACTAGTCTATAATCAAGTCATCATGGGAGATTTGAAATAACTCTTCCTTGCAGAATCCAATTTCGATAATACTGGTGGAATTGGAAAGGGGATGTAGAAGGATACCGTAGGTTGTGATTCCATAACTTCGACATATGAAATTACAGAGTTACAGTCATTTCAATATTGAGCTCCTAAAATCAAGAAAAGGCGATATGAGGAAGATTGATGGCAAGGATCCAGTAAATTGGATACTACATATGGAGCAATATTTTGATCTACATGAGGTGCAACTATTGCAAAAGGTACATATTGAATCTTCATATTTAGAACCGGATCAATTTTTATTTTCTAAAGGGCTTTGTTCTGGTAAAGCACTTCTTATGTAGTCAATTTTCACGGAGGAAATGATAGAAAATTATGAGTACACAAAGAGAAACACCTTCTTTAGCCAATTGCTAAATCTGAAACAAAAGAGTTCAATGGAAGAGAAGATTAAGGACTATCAGAAATTGAATATAAGGGAAAATTATATTCTAGAGAAGTAGAGGATTTATGTGTCCATAGGGACTTTAAAGGATAACATTCAACAGGAGGTTCATCTTTGGGAACTTGATTCATTGGAGAAGGCATTCACGTTGGAAAGAAAAGTGGAAAGAAAAATTATGGAAACAAGGAAGTCTAACCCTCACAACTATAAATATGGAAATGTTATTTCTCCTAGGCTTCCACAACCTACAAGGGTGACACCACAACAATTGGAAGAAAAACGAGCACAAGGGCTTGTTACAATTGTGATAAAAAAATACATTAAAGGCCATAAGTGTGTTAAGAAGAAATTATTTTAAATAGATTCTAAAGAGGAGGAAGAAAAGGATCAAGAAACATCAAAAGAAGAGGATATACACTAGGAACCAAGCCTAGAGAAATAAGAAATGAATCTCACCATATCTTGTAAAGAATTGGAAAGAATTACCACTCCTCAAACTCTCAAGATAGAAGGACTGATCCGATCATATCTTGTAGTGCATTGGCCAGACTTACCACTCCTCAAACTATCAATATAGAAGGACATATCCAGAAGAAAAATGTTCGAGAAGTGAAAGATCACATTGAGCATCAAGAAATGAATCTGACCATATCTTGTAATGCATTGGAAGAAATTAACACTCCTCAAACAATGAATATAGAAGGATATATCAAGAAGAAAAAGGTAATAGTGTTGAGTGATTCCGGCAGTACCCATAATTTTATTGATTGTAAGATAGCTAAGGAATTGAATTGCTTCCTATATCTAGCACTAGAGTGTCAAGTGATGGTTGCAAGTGGAGGAACCATAAATTTCTCTGGAAAGTGCCATAATATCATGCTATCCAAGGGAGAATATGTATTGAATACCCCAATGCTTTGCATTCCAATGGGTGGTGTTGATGTTTTACTAGGAGTCCAATGTCTACAAGATTTACGTATGATAGCTTTTAATTTTCAAGAACGTTTCATGAAATTTTTTTGGGTAGGAAAGGAAGTTGAACTGAGACATATCGAAGGGAAACTAGGAAAGATAGTCAACTCTAACAGCATGAAAAAGCTTCTAAATAAATAACAACGAGGCATAATTGCACATTTATGTTCACTAGAGGATCCCACATTGAAATCATGTATTTCTCCAAATCTCCAAAACGTTTTGGACAATCATTCCAAGGTACTTGAGACTCCCAAAGGCCTCCCACCTATTCATGATCATGATCATGTTATTCACTTGATTCCAGGAAGTGTTCCTCTAAATATCAGGGCTTACAGATATCCATATGCTTAAAGGAGTGGGAGCTCATTCAAAAGTTGCATAAGGTCCCATTTCAAATAGTATTGTGAGAACTTGAAAAGGAAGGAAAAATCATATTGGAACCTGAAGCAGTCATAGAACCGAGAAATCAACAACTACCAAATAGATCAAATTCTGAGTGTCTCATCAAGTGGAATAAGTTCCTCATTGAAGATTCAACATGGGAGGACAATAATTTATACAGAAGCATCAAGAACTACTTAAGCATTGAGGACAACGCTTTTTGAAGGAGAGGGGCATGTTAGGTCCCTATACTACTAGTGTAACCACTTATTGTTATTAGTACAACCCCTTTATTATATTGTTGTGTCCATGTAGTCCCCATATTGTTATTATTGTGCCCCATAGAAGCCCATTATTGTTATTATTGTGCTCTTACATTATTATTGTTATGTCAGCTTTGATTATATTATGATCCCTTAGACTCTTATATATAGAAAGGAGGTATTGTCATTTGTATCATCAAAGAATTTTTCATTTCTGTAATGTAAAGGAGGTTTCCCTGTCGAAGAGGCATATTTCTAAGGTGTTCATCTATGTTTTCTATCTTTTTGTGAGCTTGTTTCATAACGCAAAGGGGTGAGTGACAAACATAATGTAAACATGCTTGGTGGTGATTGGCGGTATGACCACAACAACGACTCTAAATTTATGACCATTGGGATGTTATGATGTCTTAATCGATATGGAATGGTTGGAATCACACAAAACCATGGTTGACTATTATAGAAAATCCCTAAAATTCCCCAACAATGTTGGTTAGAAGATAATGCTATATGGGATGAAGAGACTAATCTCACTCAAGAAAATAACTACATTTCAAGTGAAGCATTATAGTTGAAATGTTTGTGCGTTGTTTGCTATTGACACGAATGAGGAAAGGAAAGGTAATGTGGATCCATTTCAAATCCACCACATGTAAAAACAAGTTATTGATGTGTTCGTAGAAGAATTTCCATGATTGCCTCTGAAAAGAATAATTTATTTTATAATTGAGTTAATTATGAGAATAGTTCAAGTATTAAATATCCCATATCAAATGAATATGCCTAAACTCATGAAATTATACCTACAATTGAAGGAAATGCTAGACAAAGGATACATTTATCTCAACTTATTACCCTGGAGATCTAGAGTGTTGTTTGTGAGAATGAAATATGGAATGTTGTGATTAAGTATAAATTACCAATAGCTAAGTATGGCTACCATGAAGAAAGAGTACTGATTTCCTAGAATTGATGATTTATTCGACTTGTTGAGAGGGGCAACAAGTCGAATAGATTTGAGGTATAGGTGCCATTAGGCGAGGATTAAAGATGACGAAATTCACAAAACAACTTTTAGGACTATATATGGCCACTATGATTTGTAGTGGTTGCATTTGTGCTTACAAATTCCCTAGCCACATTCATGTCCTAGATAAATAATTTTCTCAGCCTTTACTTGGATATATTTGTATTGGTATTTTTAGATGATATACTAGTATATTAAAAAAATAAAGAGGAAAATTAAGACCACCTAAGATATCTATGACAATTATTCAGAGAACATAAACTATCTGTAAAATTCAACAAGTATGAATTCTTCCCATGCAGACTTCACTTAATGAAACTTTGACATAGCACATGAGCTCATGGCATACCAAACAATTCACTTAGTTTTACTACATATTGGAAAATACCTTTAAGAATCACTTTAGTTAACCCCATCCCAATACAAACCCAATACAACTTCCCAATTTTAAAAACCTATACTTTCACTAGATATTGTAGATATCCATTTTTCATTAATTTTTTTTATATCCATTTAAATTTTCTTTGTTAACTTTGAGCTCCACTTTTATACACAACATATAAGAACACTTTACCTCCTATTATATGCTCAATATATTATTTCAATTTTTCCTCTATATATATCCCCCAATATTGATGGATGTAGTATGGTATTTCTCCCCCATTGAATCCATGTGATTCTTCCAAACCAGGTTCACTACTTTGGAAATGCCATTTTGAAAGGAGTTTTTCTATAGCAAAAAAATATCAAAGCTATAATGGAGTGGCCCAGTCCTTGGAATGTCAAAGAGGTCAAAGAGTGCTCAGTATATAGAAAGACTGGATAGCCTGTTATATAATGTCTAAACTTATTGAAAGCATGTATAGCAACTAAAAATTCTTTTTCCGTTACTATGTAATTTAACTTAGCATGTGTAATGTTTTTGATAATATAATAGATAGTGTAGGGATTCCTGTCCTCTTCTTATCCAAGTACAATGCCTATAGCTATGTCTGATGTGTCTATAGAGATATGGAAAGGTAACTCTCAATTCGGCCATCGTAATACTAGTGTAGTTGAAATCAACTTCTTAATATTTGGAAAGGAAACATCACATTGTTTAGACCAATTAAATTCAACATTACTAGTTAAGACATACAAAGGTGCAACAATATTTGAAAAGCTTTCAATAAACCTGTGGTAGTACCCTACATATCCAATGAAACTGCATACCTCAGTCTGGGTGCTGGGTGTAGGTAGTGGAAGAATCACCTTTATTTTTGCTAGATCTACCTATATTCCTGCCGCAGAGATGTAGTGTCCCAAAACCACACCTTCAGCCATCATCGTATGACACTTTACGTTTAAGCATAACCTGGCGGCAATGCATCATTCAAGCACCTTTTCCAGATTTCGCAAGCCCTGCTCAAAATCACTTCCATAGGGGGTAAAATCATCGATATAAATTTCAAGTCCTTCATTGATGAGATCAGAAAAATGCTCAATATTCCCCTCTGAAATGTGGCTGGGACATTGTATAAACCAAAGAGTAAAACTATGTATGTAAATGTATCCCAAGGGTAGGTAAACATGCTTTTGTCCCGGACTTCAAGGGTGATCTGGATCTGATTATAGCCACTAAAGCCATCGAGGAAGGAAACGTTTTTTTCCCTACTAAGGTGTCAAGAACTTGATCAATGAACGAAAGAGGGAAATGGTCCTTCTGGGTGGCTTTATTCAATTCCCTGTAGTCCATGCAAATTCACCATTTCCAATTTTTCTTGGGAACAACTACCAATGGGGAGACCCATTGGCTATCTAGGATAGGATAAATAAAATTTACATCCAACAACTTTTTTTGTTCCTCTTTCACAATATCCCTGAGGTAAGGATTCAACCTTTATTCGTGCTGCCGCGAGCATCCTCCTCGATGTAGATGTGATGGGTACAAATATGGGGATCTATACCTTTCATGTCTGAGTATTCCCAGGAAAAATATTTTTATATTTCCAAAGTACTTGAATAAGCCTTTGGTGTTGATGATTGTCCAGGTTACTATTAATGTTATGAATTTTACCTTGTTCAATCTCAATTAGCCTGTTATTATGAAAAGTAGCCGTGTGTATATGTTGATCGTCTATGTCCATGGAGGGATCTCCCTATACTTAATTATCGATAATGACTTTTAATACTTGGCATATCACATTATTCATGAAAATTGGCCTATTAATGAAGTTGATAATCGCATCATCCTCCCTCTAATTTTTAAATTCAAGAGCTTCTTCCAGTGTGAGAGGAGAGTGTATGTTTTCTTCCAGGTATCTAGGTGAGTGTAACTCAGTATTTACAATAGGTTGACTTGGTTTAGCTAGGGGATACAAAACAAGTTCTTCACAACATTTCCTTGTGTAATAGTCATGCTCCCTGCATGACATCCTGTATAAGCATCTCTTGTTTCTAATCAAGATCAACCCAATATCAAAGGATGTCCATCTAGCCTACTTCTTGGGTTGATGACTAGAAAGTCCACATGATACTCCCATGAATCAATAGAAATAGTTACATCCTATAAGGTTCCTCCAGGTCTAACTACTCATCTATCGACAAGTTCTAATAAGGTTGAGGTGGGTTCATAAGCTGTAATGCCCAAAACACTGTAGGTTTCAGTAGTCATAATATTAATGGTTGCTCTAAGATCTCTTGGTGTGTTTGGAAAGTTGCAGCCTTGTATTTGAACAGTTACTATAGGATTCCTCGGGTATTCATATTTAATTGGTGCTTGTTTACCTAGACGCAGGTCAGATAAATTTCCTATGTTGGTGGGTTTTTCTATTTCCTCCCAGGCTTCTTCGAACATAAATCCTTAATTGTTTTTGCATATTGGGTTGTCTTGTATAGCCTGGAGGAGTGGAATATTTATACACAAATTTCTCAATTCTCCTAAGATATCAAAATCAGGATAGACAACAGTTTTAGCTATTGCTAGTCTCCGAGGGAATGGGGAAGAAGAAATTATAATTTTATCGCAATTATGATGCTTGACTATGTCTTCTTCCTATTTTATTTCCGTAGCAATCACAGTTGAAGGATTTATTGCTGGTTGTTTTTTTTTTTCAATTTCTTTATTTTCTTTTGTGGAAATAATGTTCCCTGACCTTACCAAAGATCATTGCATTCTACTGGTTTTGTGTCATTATTTGAATTCTCAAGGATTTGTACATATTGAACCAGTCTATTGTTATTAGGATTCAAATTTGGTTGAGTTGGCAGTTGGGCCCATACTAACGGCTTAGGGTTCTGAAATGCACCAGGAAATATGGGTTGAGGTTGAGAACCCTCTCCCATGGGTAAATTGTTTGTCCCTATAGGGCACTGCTAGTTTTGAGGCTAGTTTGGGTTTTGTGAAGTGGAAGCAACCTAATGTGAAGGGTAAGGACTGTTAGCTAACTTTTTCCAAAAGGGGGCAAAGAATTATGGATTTGGCCAGCCAGCTCCTAGGAAAGGTTGGTTTGGCTAGGGTGGCATGGAATACTATTGGGATTGCCAGGTAGAGAAAGGTGGTTGACCTTTTGATGTTGTTCTACGGTTTTTTTATTGATGATATTGCATAGGAAAGAACAAAGACGAGTCTTGTGGCATACCTGAGGGTCATGCTTTCCATTGTCGACATTGTTCCATTAAGTATGTCGACTTTGTTCCTTCTTCAACTTCTTTGAAAGCTTCTGTTAACCCGAGAAGTGATGAAAACTGATCCGTGACATGGTCCTTAGTGTATATAGAGCACGTCTTAACCCTGTCCAAAGAGCATTCTCTTTGAATGTGCTTCTTTCTGCAGTGTGGGCAGAATATGGCTAGCATTTTTTCTACCTCAACTTGTCTTTTTCTGGCATGTAAGACATCTATCTCTGTAGTTATCGCACCTAAGATATTTGTATTGAAATATTCGAAGAGGTTGTTGATCTCTATTCTCATTACGTCCCCACTGGGAGGTCTTCTTCCTCTAGTCACGGAGTCTCGACCTCCTAGACCAATGCGTGTGTTACCTCGCAAACACGTGATACAAAATCAAACAATTTCATCATAGACTTATTAATAAATGTCACCTTTCCCCATCAGATTTAAATTTTCTACCCATTCTTCTCTCATACCCTTTATTAAAATGCCTTTCAAGACTTCTTTTGGTAATGTGGAGTGGGGGGATCTCTGCAAATTATACTGAAACTGTTCGAGATATTCTTGTAAAGTTTCATTATCCTTCGCAGACATTTTGATGATTTCATCTTTTAGCTCCCTAGTCCCACATTAGTCTTCATATTTAGTGAGAAGACCAGTTTTCATGTCATCCGAGGAGTTGGGGCTTCTACCCCAACCCATAAACTATCGCAAAGATCCTCCCTTTAAGGTGGATGGAAACAAATTCAATTTTTGAGGATTAGTGGTGTAATCATAATCTCTGAACAGGACATCAAACTCAAATAAAAAAACATATGGAACCTCTGAGGTCATCTCGTGAAAGGTTTGGATATTTTGTAAAGGAATAACTTTCATTAGGGCATTGACTGCTGGGTCAACGATGGAATATTCCAACATCGAGGTCTAACCTTTACGTGGCTGATTCGCCATTTGGTCAAAGATGTGCCAATAACCATAAGGGATTTCCTGGTCAGGGGGTGTTATCTCAGTCGATGAAGGACTAACAATTCAAAGGGGCTTTACTGCACTACTGAGGTCTGGAATATTATGTACTTATTTGTCATTTAGGTTCATAGGAGATCCTAATTAATATGGTTGTGGATCCTCCTTGGCAACTCCACTGGTTTCTCCCTCTCCTTCTATCAAATTACACGTTTTTCCATTGTGTGAAGGACTAGAGTATTGATGATTTGTATTTTGGAAAATTTACTCAGATTCTTTAGTCTTGCTATAGATCTCGACATAAGTTGTAGTTGGTGACTCTGCTGCTCGAGGGATCAAAGTAAAGCCATTTCGAGATGTTGTCTGCAGTCCTACTCACTGCTGAGATTCAACTCTCCGAATGATTTTGTATATAAATGTTGGTTTCCCAAGGGTCATCTGTCCCAAGGCTTTGGTGGTTTTTGGTGATGATTTCTAATCTATTGGTATCTTTTTTCTTCTAGTCATTCATTCCTACACAATCCCTGTGTATCTTTTGAGAGCGGTCACTAGGAACAAGCTTATTGCATGTTGTGTACACAGGCTATTACATTCCATTTTCAACACCCAATTCTCTTAAGAGACACAAATTAACTATTATATTGACCACCTCTCTGACAATGGCGCCAAAATGTTGGTGCACTAAGGTGAATTTATAAATTAACCTTAATTCTACATTAATATGTCAACCTAGGATTCATCTGTTTATTTCAAGGATGTAAGCACTGTGTGCGATAACAATCAGAGAGTGAAATGCAAGTCGATAATGCTAACTAATCATTGCATAAATAAACAATCACTTAACAACTCATTAATTCTTACAAATGCGGAACATGAATCATTCTATAATTCAAAATCAGAAAGATAAATCACTCGCAAACTATTTCAAGCCAAGATCTTAATCCAATGTCCTAATACAAGAGAGGAAATCAACCTAAATAATCAATTCCACTTGCATTAAAAGAGACTATTCAAATCATACTTAATTATGAAGAATATTCAAAGCCATAAATAATTGCAGAAAGAATATACTTAATAGTGAACAACAATCATATACAACTTACTTTCTATAAATAAACACGTAATTAGATTAGCTCTATGATGTACTCTAATTCAACCTAGAGAAGAAATAGCGACGTAAATCTTGACAGTAAAATGTAAATAGCATAATACAAGGAGAAGTGGATCTCCGAGTGACCGGGCCCAAAGCCTCTAGAAGAAAATTTCTATCGAAAATCAAGACAAATATTTACTAGAAACTTCTGAGTCTTTCATTAACTACCAAAAGAATTACATAATCACTTCGACTCCTTAAAGTTCAATCTGCATTTGTAGTCTTGCTGGAATTTTACAAATTAGAAAGTTGCTCATTACTTTCGTTCTAATTTACTACCGTTATATATTCTATGAACAACTAGCAAAATCAAAGCTTATACCGAGGATCAGAAGATCCTTAGGATTGCTTGGCTGAACAATCAGATCTCCACATCAATCCTGTATTTTTCCTCCACCTTTAGCATGGTTCATAGAGATGTAATCAATGGCTTCTCCTTTTCTTGGCACTGTAGGAAAAACAATTGTCCAGTCCGGGTAATCTGTGCATAGATGAGCAGAAACTTAGGCTTTTGATACCAAAAAGATGCGATTTTTCCAACACTACTTCCTATTTGCCTTTCACAGTCTTTTGTTGAGAATGTGCTCAAGATGAAAATAAATTCATGGAGACTATATGATTAATTAAGAAAATGAGGACAAAAAACAAACATTTTTCGTGACCCAACAAAATCTTCGATACATGAAAGAGGAACTACATAATCTACAACTTCATCCTTGAGGAAATATTTATTCCACATGATCCCAAATTCCAATAGGCATCAAGTTTTCAAAATTTACTTGTTTTGTTTGAAAGAAAATTGTCGTCCTTTTCGAAGTGTCTAGTCCTCCAAGCTTGATTTTGTAAATTTTGAAACAAGAATGGGAGCACATAATCCACTTATTTCTGATCCAAAATCACATGTTAAAAATACTTAGGGGTTCCTTAAATTGTAGCAGAGTGGACCATTTCAATTCTTTTAGGATTTTGAGAACCCCACGGAATGCACGTATCTCAATTGTTTATTTCTCTCCCCCATCCAAACAACTTCTCATCATAATCTTCTGCATGTTGTTCAAAGAAGATGGTAGAAGATCAAAGTCCTATCTCCTAGAGGATTGCTTCTAGTTTAAATACGAGTTTGATGATAGAAATATGATATATTGCAGATTCTATAATGCACTTTTAGCCACTTGGAAAGATCTACTTTACCAATAGTTTAGACTCCTAGTTTCACATGCCTTCCATGTCCACATCCTTGTTTCCTGCAATGCTACATTTGCGTCAGTGTACATTCATCCACACTTGTATAAACAAGTTTTTGCACCCTTTTGGTGCAAATGCTAGTTATTATATAACAATTAAATCGCTCTTATCGGTGGACTTTATCTATGTGTGTGTGTGTGTGTGTGTATTTTATGATTTTTATATGATATAGTAATTGCACATAAAAGTTTGGGATGAGTGGTGAATATGTGAAAATACCATCATGCCCAACAAAAGGTAGTGTGATGTTTTCTTATATGATATTTTTGGAGACTCTGATTCCAACCACCTCCTAAGAGTCAAAACCCTCCATCCAAGTATCCTAGTTCAATTTCACTTAGACCGGTTCAATTTAGTCTCACCACATTCATTTAGTTCAATTCAGCTCAGTCTCACCACATTCATTTATTACTCATGTATCTAATTTAATAGTATTTAACTCATTCCTAATATTAAGAAGAGGAATCCTCTGCTCCACTTTTTCTCTCCATTCTTTGGCATCTCCATTCTTTGGCATGATATAAGAGTGTAGGTTGCTGCGTAAGACTCTTTGGGAGTGGAAAAGAGAAGAGGCTATGTCGCATAATACTTCAGAGAACAACGTCTCAAATTTTTGTAACAAGTATCATCTGAAACCAAAGGGAAACTGCGAAAGCAACATGAGTTACACACCTGTAAAGAAGAAAAGGCCATTACACATCTATCAAGAAAACCTAATCAATCACTTTCACATCTCACGCAAAAAATAGCGTAAAAATATAGCCAAAATTATGAAATTATCGAAAATTTAAAATTTCCTCAGCCTATGCGTTAAAGGGGTGTGTAAAATTGCGCACAAAAATCCATCGCAAGTGCGAAGCTCACAGAAAGTCAAAATGTCAAAGGAGCATTAGCCGACTCATCTATCGAAATTGTTTTCTAGCACAAAATCTATGGGGAGGATGAATATAAAAAAAAAAAGTTAAAGGCAATACGAGAGGCGATTAAAGTGGAGTGTGATGGTATGGGCTTACGTCTTTTAAAACAAGAAGGGCTGCGGGGCAGCTAGTCCCTGCCGCAGCCCGCAGCGTATCTGCCCGTAAAAGCATGAGCGAAACGTGGCGGTTGCTGCCTCCTCCGTCGGGACGCCTGTTCGAATTGTCGTAGATCTGGAAGTCTTTTGTGAACAACATGCATTGAAGCTGTTATACAGTGGTATATGATGCGGCAAAACCACTGTGAGTTGCTTTTATTTATTTTGTGCCGTAAGTACAGTGATATTGGAGAAGCAAATCCACTGTTACATGCATTGAAGCTGTTATACAGTGGTACATGATGCGGCAAACCCACTGTGAGTTGCTTTTATTTTGTGCCGTAAGTACAGTGATATTGGAGAAGCAAATCCACTGTTAGAAGAAGACTGAGCTGTGGAGCTGGTTCTGCAAGTGAATCTGGAGCAGTGGAAGATCGTGAATCTGGAGCAGTGGAAGATCTTTGGCCACTAGTATATCCAGACGGAATCTTCTCACTTTGCCGTGGCCTCTACACAGACTAACAGGATATAATGCCTAAATTTGGTATTCTCACCATTTGTTCGTTGTCGTCTACATACTGCTCATTATTCACTCGATATTTCTCTTCCTTGCGCACGATTGGATCCAGAAATGGGTACTGAATTCTAAATTTCTGTCAGGTTTCTTTAAATTTCATAATCTTGATGCTTCCCGATTCTCAATGACGAACATTATTTTAATTTGTTGCTTACTGAAACCTTATACTGTCGAAAATAAATTTGCAGACGTGGATGTACCTCGCCGTTCCCGTGATCCTCTACGGATGCGAACGAACATTACGTGCTTTAAGAGCAAGCCGATACAGAGTAAAGGTATTGAAGGTATGAAGACAGCTTTAAGCTTTCGCAAGTTATTTCCCTTTCCATCATGAATTACAAGCTCTGACTGGTTCATGACGTTGATATTTCAGGCAACGACTTATCCTGGCAATGTGCTTGCCCTTCACATGACTAAGCCACGGGGATTCCATTACAAAAGTGGAATGTACATTTACATTCAATGTCCAGAAATTTCTCCATTCGAATGGTAAACAAATAGCATTATTATCTGGAAAATATCGTTGTGGTGACAACTTTGATTCTTAAATATCTCCGGCCAGATGTTGAATTCGAGCTTTAAATTCTGATAAACGTGGCTCTTAACAGTTTAATTCTTCGGCAGGCATCCGTTTTCTTTGACATCTTCGCCGGGAGATGAATATCTGAGCGTGCATATTAGAAATTTGGGAGATTGGAGTCACGACATAGGGAGCTTATTCCAGAAGGCAAGCTCAATAGTGTACAGCATTTGAAATTTGTTACCTAGAGATTCGTTTGCGTTTGCAAATTGATTTCTGATGCTGTGAACTACATGTGATTATTTTTATTTTCTGATGTAAATCTCCGCCTTCTATAGATTTTTATATGAATGTTGCATTCATGTATTATTGACCACCGGATCCAGAAGGGCGCGACAAATCTATATGAATGTTGCATTCATGTATTATTGACCACCGGATCCAGAAGGGCGCGACTCCATGCAAGAAAGGGTCATCTTGCTACTCCACGCTCCGATGACACCTGGCAAAGCCACAACCCTCAAAGCACGACACTTGGTCAATATGCATTCAAATGCCCATGCAGGCTGCCAGAACGCTTAGTCGTCGTTCCCGTGATCCTCTACGGATGCAAACGAACATTACGTGCTTTAAGAGCAAGCCGATACAGAGTAAAGGTATTGAAGGTATGAAGACAGCTTTAAGCTTTCGCAAGTTATTTCCCTTTCCATCATGAATTACAAGCTCTGACTGGTTCATGACGTTGATATTTCAGGCAACGACTTATCCTGGCAATGTGCTTGCCCTTCACATGACTAAGCCACGGGGATTCCATTACAAAAGTGGAATGTACATTTACATTCAATGTCCAGAAATTTCTCCATTCGAATGGTAAACAAATAGCATTATTATCTGGAAAATATCGTTGTGGTGACAACTTTGATTCTTAAATATCTCCGGCCAGATGTTGAATTCGAGCTTTAAATTCTGATAAACGTGGCTCTTAACAGTTTAATTCTTCGGCAGGCATCCGTTTTCTTTGACATCTTCACCGGGAGATGAATATCTGAGCGTGCATATCAGAAATTTGGGAGATTGGAGTCACGACATAGGGAGCTTATTCCAGAAGGCAAGCTCAATAGTGTACAGCATTTGAAATTTGTTACCTAGAGATTCGTTTGCGTTTGCAAATTGATTTCTGATGGTGTGAACTACATGTGATTATTTTTATTTTCTGATGTAAATCTCCGCTGTCTTCATTCCCACAGCGAAATCAAAGACAGTGGAAATGCCCCCCTGCTTCCACGGCTGCTTCGGCTTTAGCCTTTAAAACAACTAAACATGCACAGCAGCAACAGGTGACAAGCTATCATTCTTTTTGGCACCTTACCATCTTAGAAAAGCCATTCTAATGTAGTGTTGATGCATGAATATCAAAAGAAAGAAACGAAGCTGGTGCATTTTGTTGAACACATTTTTTTGCTCGTTGGTGATTAGAATTTGTGAACCGTGAAATCAATAAATGTGTGAGATTATTGCAGAGAATACCGTCGCAGCAGATGATTTTAGGAGGGAGAGAACACAGTCCAGGACGCTGGAGGCATAGGCGCGATTTTTGTGGACGATTTACAGATATTTGAAGCATATGACAGTGGCACCTTAGCAGCGACTACAGTAAGTACATCTTCTGCAACAGAGATTTAGCGATATATTTTACTAATTAACGCCAAGTTCATTATATTTTAAATGTTCTTTTCTAACCTAAAAATCTTAAGATTTCTCAACCAGAAACTTAGGACATATAATTAACTATCTTGAACCTTGAATCCAGAAATAGCATTAGTCATTATTACGGCAAATACTAAGTCTATCTGTATTAAAATGGCTCGTTATTTTTATTGTTGAAATAATAAAATGGTCGTACATATTTGGTTCAATTAAAAATCTAATGTTTCACTATTCATAAAGAACGCTAAAATTATTGCGATGTACAGCTGCGCAAAAATTTCAGTCCGGAGACTTTGAAGCGAACACAGTCGCACGGCTGAATCCTCAGCCCACAGAAATCTCTTCGGCCCCCAGAAATTCAGAATCATGCAGTTTGAACTATACAGCAAGCTCATTTACCTGGACGCCGATCTCCTGTGCATTCCTGTGCATTCGCCGCCCAGAAGAGGAAAACTGAGTCGATGCTGTGGGGAGGCCGATCTCCTGTGCATTCGCCGCCAAGACAAGAAATGAAGTTGCGGGGTGATATAAGAAGGAACGGAGGACGCCCATAGGAGCCAGCACCTGCAGACACGTACAGCACTTCATGAAGACACGTACATCAGCTTCATGAAGAACAGCTGCCAACAGCTGCGAACCATCAAACAAAATACCTCATAAGCGATACATTTTCTTAACATTAAATGTTTATGGATTAATGCTAATGCTAACATAGCATTACTTGATCAACCGTTCGAATTGCTTTAATTAGGCCATTGTTTCCAGTTTTTTCCTAACTTTTGAGCCTCCAAACCTCGTTTGGAGGCCAAATAAGATGAAAATGACTCTGATTGGTTAAAAGGTAAAGAAAATATAAAATATTGTATGTCATGCGAAGAAACTTTGGTCTAAGTTCAAATAAATTCTTGGTTTTCGTGTCAGACTAATAGCCACCGACAAAAACTGATTACTATAGTCCCTGCCAGCCCGGAGGGCAGGGACTAATAAGAGGTGAAAGTAGTATCATTTGTAAAAGGTTCAAGTAATCCTTTAGAAAGGGATTCGCTTGAAGTACTTTTTGTTTTAAGAAAAACGACATTGAAGTTTTTATTCAAAATCTGTTTTAAAAAGCAAAGCGGACTTTATTTATGGTTGCTAGCGAGCCTTATTTTTTTGCAATTTCAATTGAAAACAATTTTAGTAAGAGGTATTTCATAGATGCACAAAAAGTATTGGTGGAGTGGAATTTATATGAGCATATTATTTTATTTCGGAAATAGTGATTCGTAAGAGGAGTGAAATTTTTGGTAGAGCCATAGTTGATTATAGAGAAGCCATTATGTTTGTAAGTTTTGTTGACCTAACAAATGGGAAAATCCAAAAAGCTTAGAATGTCAAAAAGACACCAGAAGATGTTTACCATTTTTTTTTATGATGAGAACCAACAACTAGAATGAATAAGGTAAAGATAGTTACAAAAGATTAGTATAAGAGGAGTGTTTGTGAGGGGGAGTAATTGAGTTGAAAATGAAGAATTTGGTGAATCTCATTGTGCTCATCCACGAGTGGATGATGAGTGAGGAATTTTCAGAAGAAACAAAGGAGGACTTAGATGCTCATGAACCCCACTTTCCATAGCCCCAAGTGAGCGGAAATTTGATGATTCTAACAACAAAGCTTGTTGACGACAACTTGGTGATTCCAACAATAGAGCTTTTTTACCACAATTTGGTGATTCTAGCAATAGAGCTTGTCTATGACAATTTGGTGATTCCTTTAATGGAGCTAGATTTAATGTTTCCAACAACACAGATTGATGATGACAATTTGGTGATTCTTGCAAGGGAGCTTGTTGGTGAAGATTTGATGAATCAAGCAAGAGAACTTGTTGATGACAATTTGGTGAATCTAGCAAGAGAGTTTGTTGATTATAGTGATACTTGGATTCGAGCAGTCGATATTATGGTGAATTCAACAATTACTATTGCTAATGTAAAATTCCATAAAGAATAGTTTCTTAAAGATGAATGGTTGCAAATGATGCAATAGAAACATCATATTGACATGATGTTATTTAGTGAGAAGCCCACTTGAATTTGAAAACTAAGTGGAAGATAGTGTGTTTGCAACAGCATAGGTTAGTAAAAAAGGAAGAGGGAAAGACTGAATAACAAGCATAGAATAAAGCACAACAGGAGAAAGATCTCATTGTAGAGCAAAAGGAACAAAACCCATGTGGTTTTGTGGATGTTTTTACACTTGCCATTAGATTCCATTGTGCATGTAAACAAGATGATTATGAAGAAGAGTTAAATTTCATTGAAGCATGGTTTGCAACACCATCCTATCATAAAGTCTTCATAGAAGATGCAAAAATGAAAGTTGAACACAACATGCATAACCAACGCATCAATGAAATTTTAAGATATTGGAGTTTTAAAGAAATAAATTTTATTCTCATTTTATGTTGCAGCAGTTTGATAAAGAAAAGTGCACTACTTAAGATAATATGTGGCATCAAAGATGCTTATGCACCAACAAATAAAGAAATTAAAGTTTGAAGCATACAACAAAAAAAAAGTTGAAACAATTTAGAGGCTACACTATCACTTAAAAAAGAAAAAGAAAAGGAAATTGTGATTTTTTTTAATTGTAAGACTAGGTGAGGCATAGAGACTAGCAGACATGTTAATTGAATTTTTATGTGGTTGTAATTAAAAGAGAGTATTAAAAAATCTAATTCCAACCACATGTTAGGTGTAAAAACAATCCATCCAAATATACTACTTCAATTTCACTTAGTCTAATCAATCTCACTGCGATCCATTATCACTGATGTCTCTAATGTAATTTTATCTAAATGATTCGCAATATTGAAATAGCATAATTTGTCTCCATTTGTATTGCCAATAAAAGTTTGGAATGAAGGGTGAACAAAAAGGTAGTATTTGAATAAATATTTATTTGCTTTTGAATGCTATCTAGAATGTGGACGCATATTTTTATCTGTTAGAATTAATGCTTAATTAGTTATGTAATTAGCTGACAAAGTAGCCAACAGATTTTGTGTTCTCTGCAAAAATAAAGCAGCACATTGTTAGGGATTAAAGCAGCAAATTGTTAGGGTGGTCAGTGCTGCTGCTAGAAATTAGTTGTAATTGCAGTAGAATTATTCCAAAGTTGATTTTAGTAATAGTTTTACTATTTAATAATGTAGTTAACAGCTGAATCAATATATGAGAGTTGCAGCAGTTTCTAGCTCACACAGTCACTGTGTTTTTAATTGTTTTATGTATATTTTTTATATGTAGTGTTCTTCATATGTTGGCTTCTTAATTTGCTTAAATTATTTCATATTCAACAAGTGGTATCAGAGCAGGTTAAATTATTTTGGGTTAAAGTTGTATTGTTGGAATTTCGCCAAAGTTAATCATGTCAAATTCTAACCAGATGCTAGTTCCAGAATTTGATGGGAACGATTATGATTATTGGTGCATTAAGATGCTAACATTTTTGATTGGAAAAGATTTGTAGGAGATTGTTGAATCAGGATATGAGGAGCCAGCTGATTGGAATGCTCTTACAGCCAATGAAAGAACAACAAGAAAGGAAGCAAGGAAGAAGAATGCTCAAGCTTTGTTTCACATTCAGATAGCTCTTGATAAGAGCTTATTTCCAAGAATATCAGGAGCAAAAACTGCCAAAGCTGCTGGGAGACTCTACAAGAAGCTTACCAAGGTAGTGATCAAGTTAAGGTGGTCAAGCTTCAGACATTGAAGCGAGATTTTGAGAATTTGAAGATGCAAGAAGCTGAAAGTGTCAGTGACTATTGTGTGAGAGTCAAAGATGTGGTCAATAAAATGGCTACACTTGGAGAAGCTGTAAGTAATGAAGTTTTAATTAAAAAATTATTGATATCTTTAACACATAGATGGAATCATGTTGCAATAATCATGGAAGAAAGTAAGGATTTAACAGAACTACAGTTTGATGAATTGGTTGGATCTTTGATGTCTCATGAAGAAAGATTGAAGGAAAGTTTTGAAGCTGTAGAGAAAGCTTTTTCCTCTAAATTACAAATTACAAAGAATGAAGATGCAAGTAGCAGCAACACCAAAATCCATCAAGGTCAAGGTAAATGGCAAAACCAAAATTATTCAAGAGGTAGAGGAAGAGGTGGCTCAAGTGGAAGAGGTAGTTTTAGAGGAAGAGGTAGAGGTAGATTTGATAAGAGAAATGTTCAATGTTACCATTGTAACAGGTATGGTCACTTTGAAAGAGCATGCAGATTGAAAGAAGGTAAAAATGCTAATTATGCTCAAGAAAGTGGTGAGTATCCTCAAGATCACTTATTTTTATCTTATGCCAAAGGTGAAAATACTAGTAAAGATGTTTGGTACCTCGATTCTGGATGCTCTAACCATATGACAGGGAATGAAAAGTTGTTTTCAGCAAAGGATGGAAGTTTCAAATCCAAGATCCAGCTTGGTGTGATAAATCATTGGAGGTTGCTGCCAAAGGAGCTATGGAGGTCCAAACAAAAGAAGGTACAAAGAGTATTCATGACATCTATTATACTCCACAATTGAAGCATAATTTGTTGAGTGTTGGGCAACTCTGTGAGAACAATTATAGAGTAGTCCTTGAAAATAAGACATGTACTATCTATGATAAGAATAAGGGAAATAGGGTGATCACTGTTGTGCCTATGACAAGAAATAGGATGTTTCCCTTGAGGTTTGATGAACATAATAGCAATCTTTCTAATATGGCTTATGAGGATTCAAGTTGGTTATGGCATCTCACGTATGGGCATTTAAATTTTCAGAGTTTGAAGTTTCTAACCTCACATGCATTAGTTTCTAGTTTGCCTAAGGAAAAAGAGCATAAGGGTGTTTGTGAAGGATGTGCTAAAGGAAAGCATGCAAGGGAAAGATTTCCAAAGGGTAGTGCATGGAGAGCTCATCACCCACTTCAGCTTGTTCATTCAGACATATGTGGTCCTATGCAGACTAGGAGTTTGGGTAAGTCATCATATTTCATCAATTTTATTGATGATTACTCACGAAAATGTTGGGTATATTTTTTGAAGGCGAAAAGTGAAGCCCTAGATACATTCAAGAAGTTCAAAGCCCTTGTAGAAAATGAGAGAGGATGCAAGATCAAATGTTTGCGGACTGACCGTGGAGGATAATTCTGCTCAAAAGCTTTCCAAAATTATTGTGATGTGAATGGCATCAGGAGGCAACATACTACAGCATACACACCCCAGCAGAATGGCATAGCTGAAAGAAAAAATCGTACTGTGGTTGAAATGGCAAGATGCATGCTACAAACTAAGGGATTGAGCAACTCTTATTGGGGAGATGTAGTTGCTACAGCAGTATACATCCTCAACCGTAGCCCCACCAGTGTACTGGAAAATATGACTCCTTATGAAGCTTGGTATGGAAAAAAGCCTAATGTTAATCATTTCAAAGTTTTTGGTTGTTTGGCTTATGTGCATGTACCTGATCAAAATAGGAAAAAGTTAGATGCAAAGAGTGTGTTATGCATTTTTATTGGGTATAGTGAGACAAGCATGGCTTATAAATTGTATAATCCTCTAACTAACAAGCTTATTGTCTCAAGAGATGTAATTTTTGATGAAGGGGGAGTTTATGGTCATCAAAAAGGCCATGTTGAGAAGACAAAATCTATTTTGAATGATGATATAATTGTTGATAATGATCATGAGCAGCCAACTAATGTTTCTGAGTTTATTTGACATATTTCTAGCTTGAGTTAATATTGGAAAAGTTGAAATTTTGGAAAGAAGGAATTCAATTATGTTTCAATAGTAGTGCTTAGTATCACTCAGAATCATAAATGGCTTCGTGAAAGCCATCGAAGCCTTACAGATTCTAAGCGTAGTCACCATACTGCAAGAAGGTTTGTACATAGGCCGAATAACCCTTGTTAAGTTAAAATTGCATTCAAGGAAATGAGAAAATAATGAAGGAAATAATGGTTACAAATAATCATAGGATAAATATAGGTTAATCCACTTAATATTAAAGTTTAGAGGAGGATTATGTATTAATCATTCGATTAGTGACTAATCGTGTGCTGCACCCATCACTAGGCAATTAACTCATTGGAGTGGAACTATAATAGAAGGCATATGACATGTCTTTTTCCATCAAATGGCAGAGTAAAATAACCATCGTGTCATGCCTAGTTTGGGGCTTAGAAATCCTTTGTGTCTCACTATGGTGGTGTGATGCCATGATGTCAGGATGACATGGAGGTCTAGTAGAAAGGCACACATGGACCCCGTTAAAAATGGATACCACATGAAACTCTTAATTTAAATCGAAGGGTTGGCACCCCATGGGCCCCAATATTGGACTAAAGTGGATATGGAAAGTGGATAGAATGTCAATGTGGCACCTACATGGCATGACATATGGTAGGAAAATTTGGCCCCATTGGATGGCCGGGTGACGTCCCTTTGGGGACACATGGAACCATTAAAGGATGTGACATGGAATAGTGACATCATGAAGACATTAATGTGACATCAGCATGAGAATTTAGGCACTGAGTGATAGAATGCACGATGTCAAATTTTTGTGTTGAACAAAGGAGAAATCTTAGTCATGCCTTTCATCTAGTGGAAATTATCCACTATAGTCATCTAGTGTAGAAGGTGCACATGACAAAAATAACATAGTGGTGGATCCTTCCATAAATTAATGAGCGTCATCCATTCCATCTATTGCTAATCTCTACTACATTGTTCCTTGGTTTGGGTGCGATGGGAGGGGAATGCTAAAAAAGGAAATAGTAAATTGATGTAGCGTGCAATGTCATAGTGCCACATAAGCCACTTGGGGTCCACGTGGAGGGATTTCGAATGTGGAAAGGGTGTTAAAAGGACTATCTTTAGTTGAGTGTAAATTTTGATCTAGACATTAAATCAAGATAAAATTTATATCCTTAGAAATATCTCCATGAGCATGATTGACAATGGTATCAAAATTTTTATTCTAAGAGCTTCTGGAATTGAGGAATTTTATATAATCATATTCATAATCATACCATGTAGGTCAGGGTAATTTTGATGTAACACCTTCCAATACTTGAGAATAATCCAAGGGGATGTGGCTTTGGAAATAGAAAAAAGGTTGAATGAACCTGAATCTCGTAAATCATAGGTGAACCCAATACCGGCTACTTTACTTTGAGGGTGTGTTAAAAATTGCTATTAGAGCATGATTCGACACTGGACCTAAAGAGCTCACATACACATGCCTATAATGAATATTTTGTTCTATATTATCCTTTCTATTCATAGATGTGTGTGTTGATTTTTAGTTACAACACATATAATATTTGATTTTAATGATTGGTTATTTAGTATTTAAATATTCATACTAACTGAGGTTTTATGTTCCATATCATTTCACCTCAACATTCTTATTTTAAATATACAAAGTTGATGGGTAATTTTGTTTACATTACATTTCCAGTTGGCTAATATTTTCGGAAAAATAAGTGAGAAATACGACAAGTAGGAGGATGGAATAGTATGTGACAAAAATATTCCAACATGATCAAGGAGAATATTATTTGTGAGAAGGAAATAATAATAATCCTACGAGCCCAGGAGTTGAATAGATAAGTTGTGAAGTATATAATTGAAAGACGATTAGAGTTGAAGAAAGGAAAGTAGAGGTAAATTATGTGATATTATAGAACCTATCAAACTTATAAAGGAAAAAAATAGTAGGATCTTAGTGCTATCTATCTAGATTGGAAAAATTTAAAGCCTATCCCATTAAAATTCCAAAGGAAAAGGTTGGATACCAATAGGGTAGAAGCAAGAAAGTCAAGGAAGAGACATAAACATGTAGAATAAGCCACAACTCTACTTAGAAATCCGGAAAGAGAGAAATGCATCCTTCACTGATCACCACATATTGCAGTTAAGAAACACCATTATTAGACAAACACAAAGAATATTTCAATGCTAAAGGAGTTTAAGGAAGAAAATCCACCTGCCTTTGATGGGGACATAAATAAGGATGAAGAGATACAAAGTTCACTGCTATTGATAAATAAGTACTTCAAGGTGCATGACTACTTTTAGAACATGAAGGCTAAAGTAGTTATTTTAAGTTTGAAAGGAAACGTTGACATATGGTGGGATATTTGGAGAATATGAAAGACATCAGATAGAAATATTTGTCATGGATAAGGTTTCATAAATACTCGTAAGGGAAGTACTTAACTAAAAACTATTGTGTCAGCGAGGCCAAACAATTCTTTAATTAGAAATTGGGATTGTTGATAGTTGATGAGTGCACAAGTAGCTTAAATCTACCAAGGTTTCTGCCTTATATTAAGAAGGAGAAGGAAAATATCTAAAGCTATACTAGTGTATTACCACGTGCTTACTAGGACATAATATAATTTGATGAACTTAAAATACATGAGGATGACATTCAAAAAATGAGTTATTTTATGGATAGTCCAAATACAAGACTAAATTTTGAACAAACGGGAAGAAGAAAGGTATGTTAAAATTGAAAGGAACATGGTCTAAGCTCACAATATATAAGCAAGGAGGGAGAAATAAGAATTTAATTGATTCTTCTAAGAATTAATATCAATACAACTGCATAATCATTAGTAGGAATAGATTTCCTAAATTAGTAAATGAGTACCCCAATCTACTTAGGAGAGGGCCTATACAATGTTGGAATTGAAATGATAACAATCTATAGAGGAACTGTCCTCAATGAGAACAAATCAGCACAAAGTTATACAATGTACAAGAAGCAAGAATGGTGAATGATGACATCCAAAACATACCTCAAATTAATGCTATAGTGGTAAATAAGAAAGAAGAACAACAAAATACAATAATCCAAATGTAATGTATGCTCATAAACAAAACTATTTCAGTTTTAATTGACTTGAGTTTGTAGGAATTTACAGGGTAAGTTCCTCAGATAGAACACCAGAAGGACACCGCTCACAAACAGATCACAGATCAATACACCAGTATTTTGACGTGGTTAAAACCCTCAGAGAGGGAAACAGTCCACGACCTGCGCCAACGTGGCTACCACAGGCAATTTATTAATAAAAGAATGAAAATTTACATAAGCTTCTCTCATGCACGGTTGACCTACAAATTACCCTCCATGCGCTTTAAATAGAATTCATGGACCAATCGGGTGTCAAGCCACGGATCAAGTGTCGGTAATACCGAGGAGAGAATGAACCGTCGGATCACTACATATCGTGACCGTCGGATTGTAAGTTACAAAATGTACAACGGTAAAGAAACACACTTTACCTAACTCTATACTAACTCTATACTAGACCAAGTTGAACTTAACTATTTCCTATGTGTCGGAATATCCTAACATCCCCCCTTAAGAACAACTTGGGATAGGATTGAAGGATTTACAAATATGACACAATAGGAGAAGGAAGGAGGCACTAGAGCTATCCCCCCTTAGTG